>CM021102.1:719744399-719754942 GCA_007115665.2 Sequoiadendron giganteum
GTTTAAAATTTCAAAAATTGCACGCATTTGGAGTTCAAAAATGTGCATTTTTTGAAATAAAATAAACATTTAAGTATATACATCTTTTAGGGAAAGTATATACATGAAATAAACATTTAAGTATAAGTTGACATTTATATATGGACATTTACTTTCTTATACTTTAAGTTATATTTCATGTATATACTTTCAAAAATTTTGAGAGTCGTTTCAAATCTCTAGGAGTTATAATGCAAATTCTAGTTTTCGGAAGATCTTTAAAATTTCAGACTTAGTCAAATTTCAGTAATCAACATGTCAAATTTCAGTAATCAGGAGGTCATATTTTAGTAGTCAACAAGCTCTATCATTTATCTCTCTCACTCTCTCCTTCTCTCTACTCTTTATCTCTCCACTCCCTCTCTCTCTCCCTTCCTCCCTCTCTCCCCTCTCTCTCTTCTAGTTTTTGGAAGATCTCACAAATTTCAAACTTAGTCAAATTTCAATAATCAGGAGGTCAAATTTTAGTAATCAAAAAATTGTATTATTTCTCTCTCTATCTCACTCATTTTTATCCGTTACACTCTAGACCTCTCTCTCACTATCTCTATCCCTTTTCCTGACTCTCTCTCTCCCTTGATCAAAATAAATCTCTCTCTCTCTCTATCTCTCTCTCCTTTTCCCTCTAATTATCTCTACCTCACTTATCTCTCCCTCTCTCCCACCTTCCCTCTCTACTTGTCTCTATCTCCCTCCCCCCCTCTCTCTCTCTACCTACCTACCTTAACCTCCATCACGCCCTACCCCTCTCTCTATTTCTCTCTAGCAAACCTCTCTCTCACCTCCCTCTCTCTCCCACCATACTTCTCTCTCCCTCTCTTCTTCCCTATCTACTCTTTATCTCCCATCTCTCTTTACCTACCTCTCCATCCATCAAACCTTACCACTCTCTCTACACGTCTCTCCCTCCCTCCCTCATTCCCTCTCTACTTCTCTCTATCTCACCTCTCCTTCCATCTCTACTTATCTTTATCTCCTCTCTCCCTCTCTCTACCTACCTCTCCTTCAAACACTCATTATTTCTCTCTATCTCACCTCTCTCTCCCTCACTACATCTCTCTCCCTCTCTCCCTCCCTCTCTACATATATATATCCCCTCTCCCTCTCTACCTAGCTCTCCATCCATCACAACCTACCACTCTCTCTCCATTACTCTCCATCCATACCTCTCCCTCTCCTTCCCTCTCTACTCTCTACCTCCCTAATCCTTCTCTACCTACTTCTCCATCCATCACTCCCTAACATTCTCTCTAGACCTCTCTATATTTATTCTCTCCCTCCCTCCCTCATTCCCTCTCTACTCTCTCTCTCTACCTCTCCTTCCCTCTCTAATTATCTTTATCTCCCCTATCCCTCTCTCTCTCTCACTAGATGTCTCCCTCCCTACCTTTCCCCCTATCTACTCTCTATCTCTCCTCTCCCTCCCTCTACCTCTCTCTCTCACTTTGTCTCACTCCTCCCTTACCCTCTTTCTCTCTCACTCTCTCCTCTTTATCTCACCATTCTCTCTTTCCCTCTTTGTAACTCTCCACTTCTCTATATGTCACCATTCTCTCTCTACATATATTTATCTCACCTATCCCTCTTTACCTCTCCCTTCCTACCCTCTCTCACCCACCCTCCCTCTTTCCCTCTATCTCTATCTCTCTCTACTTCTCTCTATCTCACCTATCCCTCTCTAGCTGCATATCCCTCCATCACTCCCTACCACACTCTCTCTATTGCTCTCTCTCTCACCTCCCTCTCTCCCTCTACTTCCCTCTCTACTCTCTATCTCCCTAATACCTCTCTACCTACCTCTCCATCCATCACTCCCCACCACTCTTTCTATACCTCTCTATATCGATTCTCTCCCTCCCTTATTCTCTCTCTACTTCTCTCTACCTCTTTGTCTTTCTCTAATTATCTTTATCTCCCCTAGCCCTCTCTCTCTCTCACTAGATATCTCTCCCTACCTTTTCCCCTATCTACTCTCTATCTCTCCTCTCCCTCCCTCTACCTCTCTCTCACTCTCTCTCACTCCTCCCTCACCCTCTTTCTCTCTCACTCTCTCCTCTCTATCTCACCATTCTCTCTTTCCCTCTCTATAACTCTCTCCTTCTCTATATGTCACCATTCTCTCTACTTATCTTTATCTCACATATCCCTCTTTACCTCTCCCTTCCTCCCCTCTCTCACCCACCCTCCCTCCTTCCCTCTATCTCTATCTCTCTCTACTTCTCTCTATCTCACCTATCCCTCTCTACCTGCATATCCCTCTATCACTTCCTACCAAACTCTCTTTATTTCTCTCTATCTCACCTCTCTCTCACCTCCCTCTCTCTCCCTCCATACCTCTCCCTCCATCTATACTTCCTTATCTACTCTTTATCTCTCATGTATCTCTACCTCTCCTTCCCTCTCTACTTATATTTATCTCCTCTTTCCCTCCCAACCTCTCTCTCTCTCCCCAATCCCTCCCTCCCCCTATGAGGGTTGAGAGTGTAAGGTTTAGCATTTAAGGTATAGGGTTGAGGTTATAGGGAATAAGGTTTAGGGTTTATGATATTAGGTATAAAGTTGAGGGTCTATGGTATAGGGATGATGGATGAGGGTTTAGGGTTTAAGGTATAGGGTTGAGGGTTGAGGGTTGAGGGTTGAGGGATAGTGTTTAGGGTTGACGGTATAAGGTTAAGTGTATAGGGTATATGGATTATGGTTTAGGATATTGGGTATATAGTTGAGGGTATTGGGTTGAGGATATTAGGTTTAGGGTTGATGGTTTAGGTTTTAGGATCTATGTACAAGTTTAAGAGTTGAGGGTTGAGGTATAATGTTCAGGGTTCAGGGTATGAGGTTAACTGTATAGGGTATAGGGATTAGGGTTTAGGTTGTAGGGTTAAGGGTATAAGGTATAGGGTTAAGACTTGAGATTTTAGGGTTTTCTGTTTAAGTATAGGGTTGAGGGATAATGTTTATGGTTTAGGGTATAAGGTTGAGGATGTAGGGTAAAGAGATGAGGCTTGAGGGTTGAGGGATAGTGTTCAAGGTTGAGGGTATAGGGCTAAGTGTATAGGGTATAGGGATTAGGGTTTAGAATAATGGGTATAGGGTTGAGGGTATAGGGTATAGGGATTAGGGTTTAGAATAATGGGTATAGGGCTAAGGGTATTGGGTTTCAGATTGAGGTTTAGGGTTTAGGGTTTAGTGTACAAGGTTGAATGTAGGGTTTAGGGTTTAAGTATAGGGTTGGGGGATGATGTTCAAGGCTTAGGTTATAAGGTTGAGTGTATAGGGTATAAGGATGAGGGTTGAACTTGTAGGGTTGAGGTATAGTGTTCAAGGTTGGGGGTGTAGGGTTAATTGTATAGAGTATAGGGATTAGGGATTAAAATATTTGGTATAGGGTTGAGGGTTGAGGGTTTAGGGTACAAGGTTTAAAGTAGGATTTAGTGTTTAATTATAGGGTTAAGGGTTCAAGGATAATGTTTAGGGTTTAGGGTATAGGGTATAGGGATGAGGATTGAGAGTGTAGGGTTTATGGTTTAAGGTATAGGGTTGAAGGTATAAGGTTAAGTTTATAGGGTATAGGGATTAGGGTTTAGGATATTATGTATAGAGTTGATTGCATTGGGTTGAAGGTTTAAGGTTAAGTTTATAGGGTATAGGGATTAGAGTTTAGGGGAGAGAGAGAGAGACCCGAGAGAGGGTGAAATTGGCAACCTAAATTTCCCTGTTTGAAAAAATGGGTCCAAGAAATGGGGTCTCTCATTGATTTACATCATCGAGAGACCCCATTTCTTGGACCCATTTTTTCAAACAGGCCACTACATTTCCAATTTCACTAAATTGGCAACGTAACTTGTCTTGTTTGAAAAAATGGGTCCAAGAAATGAGGTCTCCCGGTGATTTACATCACCGGGAGCATCACCGGGAGACCCCATTTCTTGGACCCATTTTTTCAAATAGGCCACTACATTGCCAATTTCACTGAATTAGCAAGCCCATGGGTGCACTAGCTTGGAAATTCAGTGAAATTGGTAACCTAACTTGCCTATTTGAAGAAATGGGGTCTCCCAGTGATTTACATCACCAAGAGACCCCATTTCTTGGACCCATTTTTTCAAACAATCCACTACATTTCCAATTTCACTAAGTGTATAGGGTATAGAGCTAAGTGTATAGGGTATAGGGATTAGGGTTTAGAATAATGGGTATAGGGTTGAGGGAATTGGGTTTCAGATTGAGGTTTAGGGTTGGGGGATGATGTTCAAGGCTTAGGTTATAAGGTTGAGCGTATAGGGTATAAGGATGAGGGTTGAACTTGTAGGGTTGAGGTATAGTGTTCAAGGTTGGGGGTGTAGGGTTAATTGTATAGAGTATAGGGATTAGGGATTAAAATATTCAGTATAGGGTTGAGGGTATTGGGTTTAAGGTTTAGGGTACAAGGTTTAATGTAGGATTTAGTGTTTCATTATAGGGTTCAGGGTTCAGGAATAATGTTTAGGGTCTAGGGTATAGGGTATAGGGGTGAGGATTGAGAGTGTAGGGTTTATGGTTTAAGGTATAGGGTTGAAGGTATAAGGTTAAGTTTATAGGGTATAGGGATTAGGGTTTAGGATATTAGGTATAGAGTTGATGGCATTGGGTTGAAGGTTTAAGGTTAAGTTTATAGGGTATACGGATTAGGGTTTAGGGGAGAGAGAGAGAGACCTGAAAGAAAGAGAAAGAGGGAGGGAGTGGGAGAGAGATAGAGGATAGAGGGTTTAAGGGTTTAAGGGTTAAGTGTTTAGGGTTTATGGTTAAGGGTAGATGGTAGAGGATTAAGGGTAGAGGGGAGAGAGAGACTTGAGAGAGGGAGAGAGAGTAGGAGAGAGAGAGTGAGGGAGTGGGAGAGAGATAAAGGGTTTAATGGTTTAAGGGTAAATTTTTTAGGGTTTACGGTTAAGGGTAGAGGGAGTGAATGAGAGAGAGACCTAAGAGAGGGAGAGGGGGTAGGAGGGAGAGGGTTGGGAGAGAGAGGGTGAGGGAGGGAGTGGGAGAGATATAGAGGGAGGGAGGGTTAAGGGTAGAGGGTAGAGATTTTAAGGGTTAAGGGTTAAGGGTAGAGGGTAGAGGGTAGATGGTTTATGGTAGAGGGGAATGGGGGAGTGAGAGAGAGAGAGAGAGAGAGCTGAGAGAGGGAGAGGGGGTAGGAGAGAGAGACTTGAGAGAGAGAGTTGGAGGGAGAGGGTTGAGAGAGATAGAGGGAGGGAGGGAGTGGGAGAGGGATAGAGGGAGGGAGGGTTATGGGTATAGGGTAGAGGGTTTAGGGTTTAAGGGTAAGGGTTTAAGGTTTAGGGTTAAGGGTATAGGGGAGAGAGATAGAGGGAGTGAGTGAGAGAGAGAAACCTAAGAGAGGAAGAGGCAGTAGGAGGGAGAGACTTAAGAGAGAGAGAGGGAGGGAGTGGGAGAGAGATAGAGGGAGTAAGAGAGAGAGAGACATGAGAGAGGGAGAGGAGGTGGGAGGGAGAGACTTGAGATTGTAGGGTTTTCCATTTAAGTATAGGGTTGAGGGATAATGTTTATGGTTTAGGGTATAAGGTTGAGGGTGCATGGTAAAGAGATGAGGCTTGAGGGTGTAGGGTTTAGGGTTTAAGCTATAGGGTTGAGGGTTGAGGGATAGTGTTCAAGGTTGAGGGTATAGGGCTAAGTGTATAGGGCATAAGGATTAGGGTTTAGAATAATGGGTATAGGGTTGAGGGTATAGGGCTAAGTATATAGGGTATAGGGATTAACGTTTAGAATAATGGGTATAGGGTTGAGGGTATTGGGTTTCAGATTGAGGTTTAGGGTTTAGGGTTTAAGTATAGGGTTGGGGGATGATGTTCAGGGCTTAGGTTATAAGGTTGAGGGTATAGGGTATAAGGATGAGGGTTGAAGGTGTAGGGTTGAGGTATAGTGTTCAAGGTTGGGGGTGTAGGGTTAACTGTATAGAGCATAGGGATTAGGGTTTAGAATATTCGGTATAGGGTTGAGGGTATTGGGTTTAGGGTTGAGGGTTTAGAGTACAAGGTTTAATGTAGGATTTAGTGTTTAATTATAGGGTTAAGGGTTCAAGGATAATGTTTAGGGTTTAGGGTTTAGGAATAATGTTAAACATAAAACCCTACAATCTCAAGTCTTAACCCTATACCCTATACCCTTAACCCTACAACCTAAACCCTAATCCCTATACCATATACACTTAACCTCATACCCTTAACCTTGAACATTATACCTCAACCCTCAACCCTTAAACTTGTACATAAATCCTAAAACCTAAACCATCAACCCTAAACCTAATATCCTCAACTCATTACCCTCAACTATATACCCAATATCCTAAACCATAATCCATATACCCTATACACTTAACCTTATACCCTCAACCCTAAACACTATCCCTCAACCCTCAACCCTCAACCCTATACCTTAAACCCTAAACCCTCATCCATCATCCCTATGCCATATACCCTTAAATTTATACCTAATATCCTAAACCCTAACCTTAATCCCTATACAATTAACCCGATAACCTCAACCCTATACCTTAAACACTAAACCTTACACTCTCAACCCTCATAGGGGGATAGAGAAATAGGGGGAGGGAGGGATTGGGGAGAGAGAGAGAGAGGTTGGGAGGGAAAGAGGAGAAAAAGATAAGTAGAGAGGGAAGGAGAGGTAGAGACGCATGAGAGATAAAGAGTAGATAAGGAAGTATAGATGGAGGGAGAGGTATGGAGGGAGAGAGAGGGAGGTGAAAGAGACATGAGATAGAGAGAAATAAAGAGAGTTTGGTAGGGAGTCAATTTCACCGAATTGCCAAGCTAGTGCGCCCACTAGCTTGCCAATTCAATGAAATTGGCAATGTAGTAGTCTGTTTGAAGAAATGGGTCCAAGAAATGGGGTCTCTCAGTGATGTAAATCACCGAGAGACCCCATTTCTTGGACCCATTTTTTCAAACAGGACAAGTTAGGTTGCCAATTTCACCAAATTGGAAAGCTAGTGGGCCCACTAGCTTGCCAATTTATTGAAATTCGATATGTAGTGGCTTGTTTGAAAACATGGGTCCAAGAAATGGGGTCTCTTGGTGATGTAAATCACTGGGAGACCCCATTTCTTGGGCCCATTTCTTCAAATAGGCAAGTTAGGTTACCAATTTCACCGAATTGCCAAACTAGTGGGCCCACGGGCTTGCTAATTCAGTGAAATTGGCAATGTAGTGGCCTGTTTGAAAAAATGGGGTCTCCCGGTGATGTAAATCATCGGGTGATGTAAATCACTAGGAGACCCCATTTCTTGGACCCATTTTTTCAAACAAGACAAGTTAGGTTTCCAATTTAGTGAAATTGGAAATGTAGTGGTCTGTTTGAAAAAATGGGGTCTCTCGGTGATGTTCTTGGACCCATTTTTTCAAACAAGAAAGTTAGGTTGCCAATTTCATCGAATGGCCAAGCTAGTGGGCCCACTAGCTTGCCAATTTGGTGAAATTAGCAACCTAGCTTGTCTTTTTGAAAAAATGGGTCAAAGAAATGGGTCTCTCCCAGTGATGTAAATCACCGAGAGACCCCATTTCATGGACCCATTTTTTCAAACAGGCCACTAGCTTGCTAATTAGATGAAGCTGGGAATATAGTTGCCAATTTAACCCTATCTCGGGTCTCTCTCTCTCTCTCCCCTAAACTCTAATCCCTATACCCTATAAACTTAACCTTAAACCTTCAACCCAATACCATCAACTCTATACCTAATATCCTAAACCCTAATCCCTATACCCTATAAACTTAACCTTATACCTTCAACCCTATACCTTAAACCATAAACCCTACACTCTCAATCCTCATCCCTATCCCCTATACCCTAAATCCTAAACATTATCTTTGAACCCTGAACCCTATAATGAAACACTAAATCCTACATTAAACCTTGTACTGTAAACCTTAAACCCTCAACCGAATATTTTAATCCCTAATCCCTATACTCTATACAGTTAACCCTACACCCCCAACCTTGAACACTATACCTCAACCCTACAAGTTCAACCCTCATCCTTATACCCTATACACTCAACCTTATAACCTAATCCTTGAACATCATCCCCCAACCCTATACTTAAACCCTAAACCCTACATTCAACCTTGTACACTAAACCCTAAACCCTAAACCTTAATCTGAAACCCAATACCCTCAACCCTATACCCATTATTCTAAACCCTAATCCCTATACCCTATACACTTAGCCCTATACCCTCAACCCTATACCCATTATTCTAAACCCTAATCCCTATACCCTATACACTTAGCCCTATACCCTCAACCTTGAAAACTATCCCTCAACCCTCAAGCCTCATCTCTTTACCCTACATCCTCAACCTTATACCCTAGACCATAAACATTATCCCTCAACCCTATACTTAAACAAAAAACCCTAAAATCTCAATTCTTAACCCTATACCTTATACCCTTAACCCTACAACCTAAACCCTAATCCCTATACCCTATACACTTAACCTCATACCCTGAACCCTAAACATTATACCTCAACCCTCAACTCTTAAACTTGTACATAAATCCTAAAACCTAAACCATCAACCCTAAACCTAATATCCTCAACCCAATACCCTCAACTATATACCCAATATCCTAAACCATAATCCATATACCCTATACACTTAACCTTATATCCTCAACCCTAAACACTATCCCTCAACCCTCAACCCTATACCTTAAACCCTAAACCCTCATCCATCATCCCTATACCATATACCCTCAAGTTTATACCTAATATCCTAAACCCTAAACCTTATTCCATATACAATTAACCCTTTAACCTCAACCCTATACCTTAAACACTAAACCTTACACTCTTAACCCTCATAGTGGGAGGGAGGGAAAGAGGAGATAAAGATAAGTAGAGAGGGAAGGAGAGGTAGACATACATGAGAGATAAAGAGTAGATAAGGAAGTATAGATGGAGGGAGAGAGAGAGAGGTGAGATAGAGAGAAATAAAGAGAGTTTGTTAGGGAGTGATAGAGGGATATGTAGGTAGAGCG
This sequence comes from Sequoiadendron giganteum, assembly GCA_007115665.2. Taxonomy (NCBI): domain Eukaryota; kingdom Viridiplantae; phylum Streptophyta; class Pinopsida; order Cupressales; family Cupressaceae; genus Sequoiadendron; species Sequoiadendron giganteum. The sequence continues at coordinate 719,753,494 of CM021102.1, forward strand.
GGATAGGTGAGATAGAGAGAAGTAGAGAGATAGAGATAGAGGGAAGGAGGGAGGGTGGGCAAGAGAGGGGAGGAAGGGAGAGGTAAAGAGGGATATGTGAGATAAAGATAAGTAGAGAGAGAATGGTGACATATAGAGGAGAGGGTTATAGAGAGGGAAAGAGAGAATGGTGAGATAGAGAGGAGAGAGTGAGAGAGAAAGAGGGTGAGGGAGGAGTGAGAGAGAGTGAGAGAGAGAGGTAGAGGGAGGGAGAGGAGAGATAGAGAGTAGATAGGGGAAAAGGTAGGGAGAGAGATATCTAGTGAGAGAGAGAGGGCTAGGGGAGATAAAGATAATTAGAGAAAGACATAGAGGTAGAGAGAAGTAGAGAGAGAATAAGGGAGGGAGAGAATCGATATAGAGAGGTATAGAGAGAGCGGTGGGGAGTGATGGATGGAGAGGTAGGTAGAGAGGTATTAGGGAGAGAGAGTAGAGATGGAAGTAGAGGGAGAGGTATGGAGGGGGAGAGAGGGAGGTGAGAGAGAGGTGAGATAGAGATCAATAAAGAGAGTGTGGTAGGGAGTGATGGAGGGATATGCGGCTAGAGAGGGATAGGTGAGATAGAGAGAAGTAGAGAGAGATAGAGATAGAGGGAAGGAGGGAGGGTGGGTGAGAGAGGGGAGGAAGGGAGAGGTAAAGAGGGATAGGTGAGATAAAGATATGTAGAGAGAGAATGGTGACATATAGAGAAGTGGAGAGTTACAAAGAGGGAAAGAGAGAATGGTGAGATAAAGAGGAGAGAGTTAGAGAGAAAGAGGGTAAGGGAGGAGTGAGAGAGAGAGAGGTAGAGGGAGGGAGAGGAGAGATAGAGAGTAGATAGGGGAAAAGGTAGGGAGGGAGACATCTAGTGAGAGAGAGAGGGAAGGAGAGGTAGAGAGAGAGTAGAGAGGGAATTAGGGATGGAGGGAGAGAAGCAATATAGAGAGGTGTAGAGAGAATGTTAGGGAGTGATGGATGGAGAAGTAGGTAGAGAAGGATTAGGGAGGTAGAGAGTAGAGAGGGAAGGAGAGGGAGAGGTATGGATGGAGAGAGTGGTAGGTTGTGATGGATGGAGAGCTAGGTAGAGAGGGAGAGGGGATATATATATGTAGAGAGGGAGGGAGAGAGGGAGAGAGATGTAGTGAGGGAGAGAGAGGTGAGATAGAGAGAAATAAAGAGTGTTTGAAGGAGAGGTAGGTAGAGAGATGGAGAGAGGAGATAAAGATAAGTAGAGATGGAAGGAGAGGTAGAGAGAGAGGTGAGATAGAGAGAAGTAGAGAGGGAATGAGGGAGGGAGGGAGAGAGGTGTAGAGAGAGTGGTAAGGTTTGATGGATGTAGAGGTAGGTAAAGAGAGATGGGAGATAAAGAGTAGGTAGGGAAGAAGAGAGGGAGAGAGAAGCATGGAGGGAGAGAGAGGGAGGTGAGAGAGA
>CM021102.1:719755042-719842732 GCA_007115665.2 Sequoiadendron giganteum
GAGGTTGGGAGGGAAAGAGGAGATAAAGATAAGTAGAGAGGGAAGGAGAGGTAGAGATACATGAGAGATAAAGAGTAGATAAGGAAGTATAGATGGAGGGAGAGGTATGGAGGGAGAGAGAGGGAGGTGAGAGAGAGGTGAGATAGAGAGAAATAAAGAGAGTTTGGTAGAGAGTGATTGAGGGATATGCAGGTAGAGAGGGATAGGTGAGATAGAGAGAAGTAGAGAGAGATAGAGATAGAGGGAAGGAGGGAGGGTGGGCAAGAGAGGGGAGGAAAGGAGAGGTAAAGAGGGATATGTGAGATAAAGATAAGTAGAGAGAGAATGGTGACATACAGAGAAGGAGAGAGTTATAGAGAGGGAGAGAGAGAATGGTGAGATAGAGAGGAGAGAGTGAGAGAGAAAGAGGGTGAGGGAGGAGTGAGAGAGAGTGAGAGAGAGAGGTAGAGGGAGGGAGAGGAGAGATAGAGAGTAGATAGGGGAAAAGGTAGGGAGAGAGATATATAGTGAGAGAGAGAGAGGGCTAGGGGAGATAAAGATAATTAGAGAAAGACATAGAGGTAGAGAGAAGTAGAGAGATAATAAGGGAGGGAGAGAATCGATATAGAGAGGTATAGAGAGAGTGGTGGGGAGTGATGGATGGAGAGGTATGGAGGGGGAGAGAGGGAGGTGAGAGAGAGGTGAGATAGAGAGAAATAAAGAGAGTTTGGTAGGGAGTGATTGAGGGATATGCAGGTAGAGAGGGATAGGTGAGATAGAGAGAAGTAGAGAGAGATAGAGATAGAGGGAAGGAGGGAGGGTGGGCAAGAGAGGGGAGGAAGGGAGAGGAAAAGAGGGATATGTGAGATAAAGATAAGTAGAGAGAGAATGGTGACATATAGAGAAGGAGAGAGTTATAGAGAGGGAAAGAGAGAATGGTGAGATAGAGAGGAGAGGGTGAGAGAGAAAGAGGGTGAGGGAGGAGTGAGAGAGAGTGAGAGAGAGAGGTAGAGGGAGGGAGAGGAGAGATAGAGAGTAGATAGGGGAAAAGGTAGGGAGAGAGATATCTAGTGAGAGAGAGAGAGAGGGCTAGGGGAGATAAAGATAATTAGAGAAAGACATAGAGGTAGAGAGAAGTAGAGAGAGAATAAGGGAGGGAGAGAATCCATATAGAGAGGTATAGAGAGAGTGGTGGGGAGTGATGGATGGAGAGGTAGGTAGAGAGGTATTAGGGAGATAGAGAGTAGAGAGGGAAGTAGAGGGAGAGGTATGGAGGGGGAGAGAGGGAGGTGAGAGAGAGGTGAGATAGAGATCAATAGAGAGAGTGTGGTAGGGAGTGATGGAGGGATATGTAGCTAGAGAGGGATAGGTGAGATAGAGAGAAGTAGAGAGAGATAGAGATAGAGGGAAGGAGGGAGGGTGGGTGAGAGAGGGGAGGAAGGGAGAGGTAAAGAGGGATAGGTGAGATAAAGATATGTAGAGAGAGAATTGTGACATATAGAGAAGTGGAGAGTTACAAATAGGGAAAGAGAGAATGGTGAGATAAAGAGGAGAGAGTGAGAGAGAAAGAGGGTAAGGGAGGAGTGAGAGAGAGTGAAAGAGAGAGGTAGAGGGAGGGAGAGGAGAGATAGAGAGTAGATAGGGGAAAAGGTAGGGAGGGAGACATCTAGTGAGAGAGAGAGAGGGATAGGGAAGATAAAAATAATTAGAGAGGGAAGGAGAGGTAGAGAGAGAGAGAGTAGAGAGGGAATGAGGGAGGGAGGGAGAGAATAAATATAGAGAGGTCTAGAGAGAATGTTAGGGAGTGATGGATGGAGAAGTAGGTAGAGAAGGATTAGGGAGGTAGAGAGTAGAGAGGGAAGGAGGGGGAGAGGTATGGATGGAGAGAGTGGGAGGTTAGATAGAGAGTAATGGAGAGAGAGTGGTAGGTTGTGATGGATGGAGAGCTAGGTAGAGAGGGAGAGGGGATATATATATGTAGAAAGGGAGGGAGAGAATGAGAGATATGTAGTGAGGGAGAGAGAGGTGAGATAGAGAGAAATAAAGATTGTTTGAAGGAGAGGTAGGTAGAGAGAGGGAGAGAGGAGATAAAGATAAGTAGAGATGGAAGGAGAGGTAGAGAGAGAGGTGAGATAGAGAGAAGTAGAGAAGGAATGAGGGAGGGAGGGAGAGAGGTGTAGAGAGAGTGGTAAGGTTTGATGGATGTAGAGGTAGGTAAAGAGAGATGGGAGATAAAGAGTAGATAGGGAAGAAGAGAGGGAGAGAGAAGTATGGAGGGAGAGAGAGGTTTGCTAGAGAGAAATAGAGAGAGGGGTAGGGTGTGATGGAGGGAAAGGTAGGTAGGTAGAGAGAGAGGGGGGGAGGGAGATAGAGACAAGTAGAGAGGGAAGGTGGGAGAGAGGGAGAGATAAGTGAGGTAGAGAGAATTAGAGGGAAAAGGAGAGAGAGATAGAGGGAGAGAGAGAGTCAGAAAAAGGGATAGAGATAGTGAGAGAGAGGTCTAGAGTGTAAGGGATAAAAATGAGTGAGATAGAGAGAAATAATACAATTTTTTGATTACTAAAATTTGACCTCCTAATTATTGAAATTTGACTAAGTTTGAAATTTGTGAGATCTTCCAAAAACTAGAAGAGAGAGAGGGGAGAGAGGGAGGAAGGGAGAGAGAGAGGGAGTGGAGAGATAAAGAGTAGAGAGAAGGAGAGAGTGAGAGAGATAAATGATAGTACTTGTTGAATACTAAAATCTGACCTCCTGATTACTGAAATTTGACTAAGTCTGAAATTTTAAAGATCTTCCAAAAACTAGAATTTTAATTATAACTCCTAGAGATTTGAAACCACTCTCAAACAACCTGGAAGTATATACATGAAATATAACTTAAAGTATAAGAAAGTAAATGTCCATATATAAATGTCAACATATACTTTAATTTTTATTTCATGTATATACTTTCCCTAAAAGATAACAAGAAGAAAAAGACAAGAAAAAGAGAAGAAAATATTTTCAATGTAGACCAAAACACTAGCACATTATAATGTGCTCGGGTTTTGAAAATGTTTTTTTTATTTCAAAAAATGCACATTTTTGAACTCCAAATGTGCGTATTTTTTGAAATTTGAAACCATAACGCGAGTGCATTATAATGTGCTCGCATTTTAAAACACCCGCGTTAGGCTCGGTAATGATCAAGCCTTGGCTCGGTCATTACCAAGCCATAACGCGAGCACAGTTTACTATAACGCGTTCGCGTTTTTGCTATTTTGGGATGAAAAAGTAAGTTGTCCACGAAATGGCTACCCATTTCCATGCACCTGCCCTATGATCCAAGTCTAAGGGCAAGCAGCTATTAAAAATATGAGGATGAAGGCCTATACACATCGGATATAGGATTTAATTGAAGGTTTTGAAGTTTTCAATGTGGATGTGATTCCCCGATCCTAGAGCAGTATAGCGGATCAAATGGATTCAATCGGGTCATAGTTTGAGACAATTTCTCATTCAAAGTAGAGTGCAGTTCAAATCATTGTCCGACTGTCAATTCTTGAAAACAATCAAAATTGGAAAGTGTTTGAGGATGACACATAGATAGCCACTTTTATCCAAAAGTCGAAAGGAGTTTTTGACTATTCACAACCAAAATTTCAACCTTCCTAAGGGTAGGTCACTCAGCTAAAATTAAATAAGCTCCCTCGAGGTTTAATTTCCCTCGAGAATCTCTTTGACTATGAATATTTGAGGAATGGTAAGAATTTTTTTACATCCAACGAAAAGGATTATGAAGAGTTGGATGTCGAAAATGGTAGAAATCTTAAAGTCAAATGAAATTTTATGTGGGAAGATAAGTAAAAGTTAAGGGATCTATGTTCTATGTACAATGGGGTCATAGCATGGACCTATGATGATCTTAGGGGATACAATCCTAGTATAATCTAGCATACCATTGATTTGGTGGAAGGGTTGAAACCAGTCTGATAGAAGTAGAGGCCCATTAATTTGAAAGTTGAGGCACTCATGGAATAAGAGCTCGCTAAATTAATTGAGTCCCAAATAATTTCCCCGATTAAACGCTCAACTTAGGTGTCTAATCTAGTGCCCGTTCGAAAGAAAAATCATGACATCTGGCTTTGTGTCGATTTATGAGACCTGAATAGCGCCTCGCTAAAAGATCACTACCCTTTTTCCTCATGGAATAGATCTTGCAGATGGTAGCTGGGTTAGAGATGTTCTCATTGCTTGATGGTTTCCTAAGATACAATCAGGTATATGTCAAGGAAGGCGACCAACATAAAATGACATTTACCACCAAGTGGGGAATGTTCGTGTATACAAAGATGCCCTTCAAACTCTAAAATGATGGTGTGACTTTTTTGCGGGCCATGGACATTGCTTTCATGGGATTGATCAATTCAATCATTCTAATTTATCTGGATGACCTAACAGTTTTTTCAAAGTTAAAGGTTGATCATTTTGATAATCTAGAATAGGTTTTCTAGAGGTGCCAAAAGTTTCGAATTTATTTAAATCCCCAAAAATGTGTTTTCGGAGTACCTCAAGGTAGGGTACTTGGCTTTGTAGTATCCAAGGAGGGAATCACAATAGATCCTAAAAGAGTGAAATCTATAATGGATTTACCCCTCTTGGAAATAAGAAAGGGCTATATTCTTTCTTAGAAAAGATTAATTTTGTTAGCTGGTTCATTTCAGACTTTGTAGGCATCGTGAGACCCATCACGTTGATACTCAAGAAGAACTTTATGTTCAAATGGACCCCCGAAGGTAAGGTAGCTTTGGAGAAAATAAAAAAATATTATTTTCGTAGCTCCGGTGCTAGCCAATCCAGACTTTTCTAAATATTTCTTGCTTTATGTGTATAGCGATCAACATAGCATAGCTTCTATGCTCACTCAAAGGGATGAAGAAGATAATGCATTGCATATGATTTATTTTCATTCAAGAACCCTAAAGGGTTGTGAAACTAGATACAATTTTGTAGAAAAGTAGGCTTTTGCCAATGACAAGAGCCTTAAGAAGTTCTGACACCTAGTGTAGTCCAATAAAATAACCATTTTGGCTGCTCAGTCGAGTGTAAGGGAATATATTATTGGAGGAGAAATAACTTAAAAAAGAGCCAATTGGATCACCAAGATCCCAGAATATGATGTAGATATCAGATTGACTAAGATAGTACCGAGAAGAGGCCTTTGTGAGTATCTTCTAGACAAGAGTTGGATTTTGAAGCCAACAAGGAGGTTGATCAAGTCTACTCAAATCAGTTTATCTGATGACTCCTGGGTTGTGGATCAAACACTATATATGCAGAAGGGACACTACGTAATGGCCCTCCCATTCCATAAACAAAGATACCACCGACTAGAAGGCACTAGGTATGTATTAGTTGAGGGAGTTTTATTTAAAAGAAACTATGACAGAGTATTACTCTGATGTTTAGAAAAGTGCCGAGAAGAAAGGGTTTTGTCGAAATTCCATAGCAATCTTGAGGTTGGACATTTTTATGCTAAAACTACCACCCTAAAAATCATGCGAGCGAGATACTTTTGGCGCTCAATGTTTTCTAAAGCGCACCATTTGGTGCAGAAATGTACTCAATGCCAGTTTTTTGTTGGAAAAAGAAAGAATTCCACTTTTCCTTTGAGTCCCATCGTAACTAAGGAAAATTTTTCTCAATGGGGGTTGGACTTTGTTAGAATTATAAATCCCATCTCCAGTGTTGGTGACAATTGGATCCTCACAGTGACTGATACTTCACAAGGTGGACCAAGGCTATCCCACTGAAACATGCCATAGAGGCCGAGATTGTTAACTTCCTAGAGGAGTTGGTGATTAGGTTTGGTTCACAAAAGACTGTCATATCTGACAATGCTCAGGCCTTTGTAGGTTCAAATGTGTCATATTTTTCTATTAAGAATGGGATCTACCTCAAGAATTCATCAAACTATTACCCACAAGGGAATGGGTTAGCAGAGTCGACAAATAAAAACCTAATTAGGTTAATCAAGCGCATTGGGTTTGAATGACAAAGAGAATGGCACAAGCATCTATGGGTTGCTTTGTGAGCAAACCGGATCATGTCGAAGCAAATCCTAAAGACATCTCCCTATGAATTGGTGTATGGGAAAGAGGTAGTTTTACCTATATCTATGGAACTCCCTACTCTACAATTATTGAAAGCCCTAGAAATAGAGGAGAATGGTGGAATGGAGGTACAGATAGCAGAACTCCTCAAATTGGAATAAGATAGAGAAAATTCCTTTGGAGCCATGATTGGCTGCCAACAGATGGTCAAACTATGGTTCGACAAAAAGGCTTCTGACCTAGGTTTCCAGGAAGGAAGCTTAGTGTTGAAATATGATGAGTGCTTGCAAAACAAGGGCAACACACCAAATTCGAAGCAATGTGGAAGAGACCCTTCCAAATTATCATGTGTAAGGAAAAAAATGCATACAAGTTGGAAGATATGGAAGGAAATGCTTTAGAGATACCGGTAAATGGAATTTATCTGAAACTCTTCTGTTAAAGTATGACATTCTTTAAACATTTCAGAGATATGTACCATATGTAAAATTTTGTAAATATTGTTTTAAGTTTTAGAATTAGTGAGAAAGAAAACGAAGTACACATAAGAAGTAAGGAAATAATGTATTATATATGAAAATTTACATGGGGGTAGGCAGAGGCTCAAATTTTAACAAAAAAGCTCTCTCGAGAAAAACCCAAAAAGGGTGTTTGAGAAAAATATGCATAAAGAGAAAAATGGAGAAATTTTTACAAAAAATCAGAATGATAGGCCTCCATCCATTGTTATGCAAGCATGTTGCCCATAATCATTCTCTTCTTCCTCTTCGTTGATAGCAAATCGAGGAACACACAACACATAGCACATGGTACACAGACCTCGACCCTAGTCTCCACGATTGTATGCTAGAAGCTCGAAATGCTTCTTGAAGTCCAATGCAGGAATAACCTCAACGCTATATTCTTGAAGGAAGTAGGTGGTTGTAGTTAGAGCAAGAACATGGTGGATTTCGAGGTCCATGGTGCAGAAGTCACTCAGAAAGGGTAGTCGGGGCACATCCATGCCATGATCAACATATCGACTAAGGTCTATCACACTTGGAATACTAACACCAGGGATGTCAATTTGCACGATCTTTCTAGGCCCTTCTAGCCAAGACACATTGAACATTTGGAAACATAGCTCCACTATCTGAGGTTTGGTGAAATTCAGGTCTAGGAGGGAGGCCACAAAGTGGGACAATACTTTACAATTTCTCCTCATCTGGTTTTCATCTTCAATGAAGTCCATGTTGATGACCCAATGATAGAAAATTGCCCCAAGCTAGTCACACCTCTTTACCAAGCGCTTGATTCTGTCAGCAGTAATCTCCCTAGTGAAGGCATAATGTGGCCTTTGTGGAAGCAGACGAACAAGAGTACCTAGGTCGATAGACATGGCTAAATTAGTAGAGCGAAGGATGATATGCAAATGTAGAAGAGGCTGGCTAAATTAAAAAGGCTTACTTTTTGAATGAATATAGCCTTAAGGTGGCATAGCTATTTATAGAAAAGAAGTGCTAGTGAACCCAAACAGTAGAAAGTCTATTTTTGGCAAGACAACAACGAGAAAGTATCAAAGTAGTCAGTGAATGGAGAATAAATCATACGAAAAATCTAAGATAAGGTCTTAAAATTATTTTTTGGGTGTTGGGAGTAAATTCTCACATAAGCTAATCGTTGACATGTGTCCTTTTCCATCATCAACATCAGCTAGCTTGCATAGGTGAAAAGACATGGATTATCGTGCTAATATCTAACAAATTAATAAGCGTGTCTTTTCAAAGGTACTTTGTATTGTGTAAGTAATATTGACATAACTAAAGCCACTCTCCCCAAGACAACAAGCTTATTTGTGAAGAGAGGTAGAAAAGAAAATGTACTAATTCCATTCTTGCAGAGTTTTTGGTATTCTCAAGGGATACAGATCTCTAACCCACACGTATCGCCTTGTTGGTAGCATTGAATGGACTAGCGGTAATGACATAGGCTTAACTGCACGTACCTTTTAAGTAAATTAATTACACCAAAAAGTAGATTTTTCTAAAGAAGGAAAAAAAGCAAGTGGCTATTTCATTGAAAAAATCTCTACAACTTTTGAAGCAGCAATGGCAAAACCATCAATGACTAGTAGAAGGGCAGAATCTACATCGAAAAGGCCTGTTTTCACCAATATCTTTGGGCGAAAATCATTTGCTAACACCCCAATGCCTAAAGATCGACTGTTCGAGTTTTGTAAGAGGGTGCAGGTGGATAGAAGTGTTACAAGAGAGGTGGTGTGAGATGCTATCGACAATGTTTTTAAACCAAAATTGGAATAAAAACCCTAAAAATCTCAGAGAGGGAGTGTTTCAAAGAATGAAAGATCATGGCAACTCTGAGGGTTTTTCCTCTTGGCTCTGGAATTATGGTTTTCCACAGTTCATGTTACCTATTATACATCTATTCCCAGGAGCTAGTGGACGCATGTGTCAAAAGGCTCAACAAAGAAACTGGAACCATATCATGCAATAGGATCAAGGTCATGATTTCTGTTGTGGCTATATGAGAGATGTTGTGTATCCCTCCCAACTAGTGTGTTGAGCCATTCAATGAGGAGGATATATAGATCTACTGGGAGGAAGCAAACGAAAGAGAGGATTTCTATCAGGACGAGACAAAAGGGAAGATGACGAATGGTTTTTTTATCTTTCCCCTGGCATTCAAAAATATCCAAAACAACACACAAGATCTTTTCTCGATGTTGGATTGGCTTTTCCACTTGGATGATGATGAAGAGGTCCAATCCTTCCTAATGGCCTTGGCTCTAATACTTAAACGAGAATGGGGATAGAGATATTTTGACTTTGCCAATGTAGAAGCTACAAACATGTTGATGCAGCTGAAGAATTACCAAACCGAGTTTAAATTCATGTATTCTTCTTTCTTGGTCCACTTAATTCTGCATCAAAAATTCAGCTTTTTGAAAAGAAATTTGACTGTCTCTAGGTTCAATGAACAAGGTTTAGGTCAGCCAGTTTCTATATGGACCTATGCACTATGAAAAATAAGTAAATATTACTGGTTTGTGAACCACTTTCTGAGACCGGTTTTCCAAGAGCTATTGCCACATCTGATGGGTCGTTTGTCCCCTGACGTTGAAAAATCAATAAAAAATTCATCGACTCTAGTGGATTATTTCTTTAGGGAAGATTTTACATTTATTAGATATCATGGTTTCGTCGAAGAACCTTTTTGACTCCCTAGATTATTGACAAATAGGGTTTTCACATTGGAGGCATGTTGTTAGAAAACTCTTGCCGACAATGCCTACGGTAGGGGAAGGAAAAAAAGAAAGCTATATCTTCTTCCACTTTACATTGCCTATAGTAGAGTGGTACTCGAGAAGCGAGAGAGATAAAGGGAGCTTACAAATCTATTGGTGGCCCTAGGATTAGTCGTTATATGTGACATATGGGACTACAATCTAGCAAGGTTGTTTCCCTTGAAACATGAGAAGCGGGACTATGTTAGAGGGACGTTTTGATAAGTAAAACCCTCAAAAAAAAAAATGTAGCAGAAAGGGTGATTAGAAAGGAAGATGATAGACTTTAGGAGGTTTCGACAAGAGATGGGAGGTACACACAAGTTGCTCAGGGAGTTTCACCCATATGATGAATAGTTCAAGGACATTTATGACTAAGAAGTTGATTCTGACAATAGCAACCCAAAGTCTAGTCATGAGATAACAAAAGAGTGACTTCCATGTTGTACTTCCCAACCACAAGAGTCCAATAGAGGGACAAGCTCTAAGAAAAATGATTCACAAGAAGCATCCTCTGCCAATGTCTGAAGTAAGGGGAAGAGAACCTGATATTCCCCAAGAGAATCGGTTGTAGGAAAAGAGGACCAAGCTTTAGCAAGATCATCTGCTAAGGGATCAAGATGCTCTAGTTCGGGTTGAACAAAGATAAGATGATTCTGAGACCTGAACATATCCAATGCAATAATCAAAAATGAAGAAGAAGAGGATTCTGCTCTATAGAATGTTCAGATGATCACAATTTAGGTAAGTCTTGCTCCACCTCTTCTTCCTACTTCTGCATCTTTGGTCAATCCTTTGCCCCCACCCCTTGAAAAACATCCTTCACCTATGGACCCTGAGCTTTTGGTTCAGAATGAGCCCCCTACTATTTTTAATATAGCAAGTGATGTACCCCCATGTGCTAAGCAAGCAACATCCGCTTCAGCCGCTATTGACTCTTTAATCGCCCTGTCCAGGGCCCCTATTGAGAAAGATGAATCATCCATGCTACCCGTCACCCCAGGTCCATTCGCATTCAAACATAAATCGCCCATTCCATTTTTTTCTCTTTTCACTCCAACTAGTACTTCTGGTGCCCAATCTTAATTTGGAATCCCACCATTTTCAATTATTACTCTCCCATTTGCCTCCCCACATGCTCATACATCCGAAGTCTCCCCTTTTGTTACTCTTTTCAGTCTGCCCCTTGGTGCTTCTCTTGTAGCATAGATCATTGATTCCCCATAGATGTGAGTAAGTGGGCCTGACAAGCCAGGTAGCAGAAAAGAAGAATGAAAAATGTCAAGCTACCAGCTGCCAAAAAGATTCAAACCTATTTCAATGAAGAATAAAATTCTCTGTGGATCACTACCATGAAGCCACTCGTAGCCTGACCCAAAGGATAGATACAGATGGGGGATTATGACATCAAGATAGTGGGCCTGGATTTAAATTAAATTCACTAGTACGACAAGGTAGATCTAACCAAGACCACTCAGAAGGTAGTATATACAAATTATTAGTGGCTAGATCGAAAGTTGAGAAAGCGCAAGGTTGAGCTCACGAATGTCAAGGAAATAGTGAATCGACTGCAATCAGAACTCAAAGCCCAAAATGATGAAATGACTTGCATAATGCAGGTGCAAGATCAAAAAGAGAAAACAAAAAGATCTCTTGAAATGCTTCAAGATGAGTAGATCCAGTTGTATGTCAAAATAGACAAATTGAAAGGTGAACTTGTAGTTGAGCACCAATCTAGTGTAGAGCACCAACGTGTTCGAGAGAGTATAAAGAAGGATATGGATGGTGTCCGATCTCAAGGCTCCAACAATTTTCAAAAAGCTTGAGATGAAGCTGAAAATCTAAGAAGTGATAAACGAGAAGCCGAGTCTGCTATGCATGCTCGTAATCAAAAGGTTGAAAACTTAGTTTCTAAACTAGCAGATTCTCTCAAGAAAAGGGATCATATGGAACAGAGAGTGAAGGCAAAAGAGGCTCAACTACATGAAGAGCTAGTAGTTGCACAAAGGTCTACGACCCTTCCTGTAAAGAGGAGGTTGGTATTATCCTATTAGGAATGAATCACTATTATGTTCATCATTGTAAAATCAACCCTATAATTCCTAAGGGATTCCCGAGAAATAAATGAAATGGTTGGCCCATTGGCTCGAAAAATTCTTTAAGAGTATGCTCCCCAAGTGGCCGAGTCTTAGAGCTTAATTTCCAAGCTATGTGTGGTGACAGATAAGGCTCTAAGAAGTGTAGGAATTACAAATCGGAGGGTTGCCACTCGTAAAGCAAGTGAATTCACCCACTGTCATAAGGTAGTGGTGAATAGCAAGAACAACCAGGCGGTGTTAAACAAAAGGGTCGACGAAATCAAGAAGGATTTTGATGTCTTGTAAAACTTTGAGTTACCTCCCTATCTTTCAACAAATGGGAATGTGCTATCAGTTGAGTAGATTACAGTGGAGGTTAGGAATAACGTTCAAACTTCAGAAAAACTTCCAGAGTCAAGCATCACACAATAGTGGAGGATGTTGAGAGAAAATTTCTTCAGCTTTCTAGCATGTATTATCATCTGGGAGTTATTTTAGCAAGGTAGGGATTTTTTTCTTTCAAAGAAGTATTTGAGTTGGATCAGGTGTATAAAGCCTTTTGCAGTCTTGGCCAACCATCTGATGTAGATTGGGAAATGTTTCACTCCACTTTCCTCAAAATCCAAGGATGACCAGAGGTCTAGGTTCATTCCTTTGCAAGTGAAGCCCCCTTGTGAGTCACCAAAACTGTGAAGTAAATTTTTTCCTTAGTCTATTTTTTTATTTTTTGCTTTACTTTTGTCGTCAAGAAGATCCACACGCGAAGAACTTGTGTTTCCAATGGGCATGCAATGTGCCACATGGTGGCTGCATGAGAATTTTTTATCGTTTTACTTTCGGCTGGGAGTCAGACCAAGTGTTGGCTTGGCAAATGATTTCTTAAAATCACTTTTCACAAATCTCAGACTATCTGCCTACTCGACATGTCATCTCTTCACTACTAGGAAGTTGTACCTTGTGATTCTTCATTTAGAGTCTCTTAGAATGTGTCTTGCCTTGTTCTAATGAGGGGACATAGGTCGGTGCTGCCAAAGCCACTTGATCGGTCAACAAGACCTTTGCTAGCTTATTTTTATAGGATCCAAGCATTTATGAGGGGCAATCCTATTATAATATCTAAAAGATATTAATGCATCAGTTGAAAGTTGATGAGGAGGATTGCAACGACCTAACAAAAAGATCTAGGATCGGATTCTAAGTTATTAGGTGTGGACTTCTAGCATTCATTACTTTTGAACAAAGTTGGTGTTTCTCTCTCCTTGCCGGTTATAAATTTGAAGTGACAACATGAAGAAAGGGTGCCTGAAGTTTTCCTTTTGGAGAAAAGTTTCTTTAGCTCTCATAGTTACTAGGAATATCTTCTTTTAAGTTTATAGAACACTGCTTCACTCTGGAATGTTATATCTTTCATATACTCGAACTATCATCAAATTAAAATATGATCTTTGTTTTAAGTTCATTTAATATTTGAAGTATGAGTTATTTGGGAGAAATAATTGCAACTATACATGATATGGACTCTATGAATATTTCCTTCTTCATATCTTTGTCCAGAATAGAACATTGTGTCTTGCTTAATCTGAATAGTTTAATTATTCGATTTCTATGTTCTTTGTGTGCATGATAAAGTTATAATCTATAGAAACTGGATTATTTCATTGGACTTCTCTATTTTATTTATAGGATTTTCATTTCTTCGTGTTATGATATATTAAGCAGAAGAGTTTAAGTAGCTTTTGATTTTTTTTCTATTGATTCTTGGAGCTTCGATGTTTGGTCGGATCTTAATACACACTTCGTGTGGGTGGATTGAATGACTACACTGTGCTTGTTTCTAGCCTTTGTTTCTTGTTCTCTTCCCAAAAATGAAGGGATATGGTATTTTGTGTCTATCATGTCATTCATAGAGAGGAACTTGTGGTTTTGAAATATTGTAAAAGCGTTGGCGCATTGCCACTTTTTATGGTTTTTTGTTTACATGTCTTTCTACTCTTTTCCTAAACTCAGAGAAGAGTTAGCTTTCTATAAAAATCCCATAGGTATTCAATGAGGTGCATATTGTTCCCCCACTCACTAAATTTCCCATAAGACTGTCAAAGAGGCAGAAGCTTTGATGATCAACAACTAACAATCAAAAAAAATTTCTCCTCTTTACATATGTGATTGCAGATCTAGGTGTCTTGGAGCCTAAAGGATCATTGAAGATTAGGTTACGAGCTTGGAGAAATTTGTTGGAATTATCTCCTCATTTGCAAGGTAGTAATCTTCACTAAAAGGTCATCTACAGATCTAAAATTAGGGTTTCAAATCTGAAAACAAAGTGGAACAAAAAGAGTAGACATTAAAGACTAGATTCAAAATTTTAAGTTTTGGAAAACCCTAACTGGACTTGTATGCTATTCCTGGAGTATGAGTCTTAATTTAAGTCATTTTAAAGATTTTTCCAGTGTCAAATACCATTTTTTCCAGAAACTAGTTCTTGCACAGAAACCTAGATCTGGGACTGATACACCCGGACTAGTGTATGAGTCCCAATAGGCCTAAATATTAGGTTATTTAGTATTTTAGGTCTCCATTCAAGCTCTCTCAAGTTTCTAGGTGCTCCTTTGTACAATTCTAGTTTGTTGTTTTGATTTATTTGCATTTATAATTCATTTAGTGAAGTTTCTTGTATCATTGAGTTCAATCATTAGATATTTCATTTCATACATCTTTCCAAGCCCTAGCTTAGTGGTGAACCCTCATTCATCTCTAAAAATACCCTAGGACAACCACTTAGTAGATATGTTTCCCCTACTTCTTCCTTGGATTGAGATCTATAGGGCATCCTTGAATGTGAATCATAGAATATTTTTGTCCTATGTCTTAAACAATAAGTGACGATAATTTTCTATATTACATTTTGGTGAAATTGTATTGAGAACATTTCATTTTTTGAATTGGAGTGCACCATCATCCTAGATCTAGCTTGCATTAACTTTGTATTAAATTTTGCATTAGTTAATTGGAAATCTAGGGTTTCTAGTTTTGCATTAGTGAAAGTGCATAAAGGTTGGGAATTTGCATCTTAAATCATTGAAAAACATCTGAAAAACTACATTTGCATTTATTCTACTAATCACCCAAACCAAAAATCATAAAAATCACTTAAAATTTATAAAAAAAACCTCATTGGGACTCATATCCCCATTTGGGTGATTTAGTCCCACTGTAGATTCGAAACTACCTTTTACAGCATTAAAAACCCTATTTCTACAGTTTTATTTGCTGCCATTGATTGTTTGTTTCAGTTTCCTAAATTTCTATTACATGCATCTCACTAAATCTAGCTTAAAGTGGTTCATTTCATGCATTTCTTAATTCAAAATTTACATTTATAACATTTCAATTTTTAATCATTGCATAGTGTAATCAGTAAATTAACTTATTTGAAATATAAAAATTACATTTCATTCTAGGTCTTTACATTGCATTTTGAGTTTGCATAGATTACTTTTCAAAAATGTTAGTTTCTATCTTTTCTAAGTTTACAAAGAAAAAGTTAGTCAATAAGCATGTTAGTCATTCATTCAATGAATTCCCTAGTTATGAGAGTCTCTTAGAGTAGCAAGAGAGTGAAAATGTTAACTCTTGCCTTTAACTTAAACCCCCTTCTATCTCTCATATTTGTGGGAATGATGTGATAGAAGAAGATGAAAATATCAACAATCGTAATGATCATAGTTTCTCTTCTCCTAATACCTCTCCTACATGTGATGATGGTATTTTAGTGTTAGAAGATGCACTCATTAAGAATCATGACATTGTTGAAAGCTCCTCTTCTATAAACTTTCCTACATTGGAAGATATTATAGCACAAGAGAATGAGATCATAGACACATTTTTAAACATCACCTTACGCAATTTCCATTCTCCCTTTTCTTGTGAGAATGATTTAGTGGAAGAGGATGAGATTTTAAATGATGAGGATATGTTCCAGTGTTAGATGATCACATCTTTAAAGTCTATAATAGGGTATGTGTAGGATCATCATGGGAAAAATAGGCACTTAAGTGGCAACGAAAATTCAGAAAATCAGAGTTAGGCAACTTGATGTAAAACTTTGAATAAGTTATCTATATTATTTCAAAAACTATGTAAGAATAGAATCTATATAAAATTGAATGTAGTTTCTAAACTACTAGGTTTATTTTATTTTTTTAAATCTATTTTGTGAAAATTTGAAATTTCAATTCACTAGTACTTAAATTTCAGGGGAAAAATAAGAAGTAGGTGTATGTTTGACCACCCTAACCACAATAAAATGATAATATTTTTTTATAAGATTTTATATATAATTAGAGGACTCATGTCCCAATATGATGCAAATCTTTTTTTAATTTTTTTCCATGTAAATAATTAATTATGATTTTTTTATTACAACTTATAAAAAATATAAAAACTCGTATGTCTGACCACCTTAACTTGGTCCTAACTTCATGAAATTAATTTTATTTTTTTTAATTATATAGTATGTGAAGCATAGAATGTGATACCATTTGAAAGCTATAGATGTTTTTCAATCATCCTATCAATCAGGACTTTAGTCATAATTCAAATTGAAAATGAATAATAAGTATTTATTAAATTCAAAGTACAACATAATTTATATTGGTGGAAAGTTGAGAATCTCCTTTAAAAACCCTTTTCATTTCATCAATTTTGGGTAAAAAAAACTCGTCAACCACATGGGCCATCATATCACTTACATATTGCCACTTTTTGGCCCATCATGATCCTGCACATACCCAACAACCCTCTTTAAAATCCTTCCCCTACCTATCCTATTTTGGAAGACATTAGGGAACAAAGGAATGAAATCATAAATTATCATGAAAATCATACTTATCCTTCTCCTAGTATCTCTCCTAGTTGTGAAGAAGATACTTTGATCGATGAAAGTCATGAGAATCTTAGTTCTCCCTCTTCACCTAGGGAAACCCTTACTGAGTAAGAAAATTCAACCATTGATCATCCTCCTACTTGCGATGATGTCATTTTGAAAGAACCAATCCCTGAATTTCAAGAACATTTGGTTTTAAGCTCTCCTAAAAACTCTCCTCCTAGGGAGGATATCATGGTGCAAGAAAATGACAACTTTTCAGCTCCCTTAGATAATAGTGAAAATAGGACACTAGATTTCTCTTTATTAGAAATACATCAAACCAAGACCATTGAGATTATGAATGCACAAGTGTCCATTAAATCCCCCTTGATTAATGGACCTACTCCATACCTTGTGGGACATCCTAAGAATCCCCCAATTCTTTATCCACCTTCACACAAACCACAAACTCAAAACAAACCTAAACTTATCCTTTACCCACCTAATATGAACACTGTTTCCCATACATATAACATTAGAAACAATCCACAACCAAGTTAAATACCTTAAACATCCCTCCCATTGCCTAATCCTATGCTGCCTAACCCTATCTTACCAGGTCTTCCTCATGTAAATAAGTATGATCTTGTTGAACAATGAAAGAATACTCCTACTAAGATATCATTATGGGACCTTATTCAAGCATCCCCTCACTATTGGGACATGATTCAAAGTTTGTTATAACAAATTGTGATTCCCTCTAGTGCAAACCTGAATGACATAGTGACCATGATTCAATGAACAAATGCTGACATTATTTGACATCAAAGTGAGCTCCCTCCTTTAGAAGTGCAAAAACACCATGATGCTTTCATGGTAATAGTTCAATACATGGGAAGAGGCATAAAGAAAAACCTTGTCGATAATGGCTCAGCCCCTAATATGTGTAGTGTGACACTTTTGGATAGACTTGGTGTGGATAGATAAAAAATTCAACCCGACTCTTTATCCATTAGTAGATTTGACAATGTAGGAAAGAAACCGCTTGGTGTGATCACTTTGCCTATTAGAGTTGGAGAGGCCACATTAGAAACATCAATCCATTTTATGCCTCATGATCTTTCATATAACCTGATTTTAGGGAGACCATGGATTCACGAAATGAATGGTGTGCCTTTTACTTTGCATCATATCATGAAATATGTATACAACAAAAAAGTGCACATACTCAAAGCCAATCCTGAACCAAACTGTTGTTTGAAAATTAACAAAAACAAGAAGAATCCTTTGAAAAAATTAACTACTACACAAGTAGAACCCATGCAACAAAAATGAAAAGAAAAACATATTGAAGAAGTCACAAAGCTATTAGAAGATGATTGGGGTTCCTTGTATTTCAAACCAACATTCATGGGATAATATAAGAACATAAATAAATACTCTCAAAAGGGAAAGGAAAAAGTAGCAATGGGCCAACATAAAATTCAAAATAACCTTTGAAAGCATCCATTTCAACCACTTTATAACAAAATACAACAAATTACACAACAAACTTTGATGAACTTAATCATGAGAAACAACCGAATCCAAAAGAGATGAAAAATCTTTATGGAAAAGGTTATGAAATGATGAAACAACTCGGTCATACTAGAAAAGGATGTGGTACTAGAGAAAAAAGTATTTGTGTCCCTATAGAACCTCACATGCAAGAAAGGACTAGTGGTCTTCGATATTGTCCCTCAAAAGAAAGAAACAAGCCTTCACTCAATATCAACACTATTACAAAATATTCTTTTAAGTCGAATTTAACAGTAGTGCATCCTGAACTAATAGACATTAAATCTCTTGATTATTATCATTTTAAAGACATGAAAGAAGCAAAGAAATCCTATCTTAACATTAATTTCATCACACAAAACACTTATGATTCAAAGTCGATAGATTTTACGTCTTCCTTTAAAGAAGAAAACTAAATCTCGCAATCTAAAGAGTCTTGTGTAAGTATGACACCTTGTGCTAAGCAAGAGATATCTTTGTCACAAAATAAAGGAACATCTCCTATTATTGATCAAGAGAGTATCTTTTTGATACTCCTCCAAGATGATTTGATATCCCTCCCTCCAAGAACATGAAAGAAATTTTACTACAAACATTCACTTTGTGCATATCATAGAATTCATGGTCATTCTACTAATGAATGTAAGGCTTTGAGTAATTGAATCCAACATCTCAAGGAGTTTTGTGCTCTTCCTTGTGTTGAAGCACTTAATGTAGGTTGTAATTGATACTTAATTTCATCCTATTCAACTCATCCTTGTCCTACACTAGGTGGGGGCAAGGGGTTAGGTAGTATTGTCCTCATATGTCACTTGTCATTGTATCTTTTGGCTAGTTGACCACCTTTAATGTATATATAAGAACAAGCTTGGGATGTGGACAACATGCCTTAAGTTGGCTTACATGTGACATACTTATCCATGAATTCATTTCATTTTGGAACATATGAATTGGCATAGGGCTTTTCGAATAGCCTCTCACATCTTCTTCTACTTTAAAGAAATTGCTCACAACAATGGTGTTAGCAACCGCTCTAAAGTGGGGGCATACATCGACACTCATGTTTCACTATGTGGTTTTCTTTATCATTGTGATGTGTCTTTTTCTTGGTGGTGTCGTTGGGTTTTATTTCCTCCAAGAGCATGATATTTCTTTGACTTTTCCTCTCTTGGCTCAACATTAGGCATGTTGTTCCCTAAGAAGAGACCTTACATGAACTAAGAAAAATCCATTTGAACATACCTTACACTATTATTCATTTACAACATCATTTATATGGCCACCTTGCATTTAAAACGCTTTGCTTGCCTATGGAGCCATCTTATTTTTTCATGAGCTCCAAGCATACAAAGTTTTTCTTGTTTAATGAAGATTGAAGATCATTATTGTGTGGCACCTTATCAAAGTTATCAAGAATTATAAATTTGGTATGGTTTTGATGGGAAGCCGATCTGAGTCGTGACTTTCCCTTAGCCACTCGCATATGTGTGAGCGCATATCGGTCGTGTGTGTATGTGTCTCACCTTCTTGGATTACTCACCCAATAGATAGCCTAAAGTTTTGTTTCCTCAGAGTGAGCGTGTAGTTTTGGACAAACAACCTAGATCTGGTCCAAATTATACTGGATAAATGGTCGAAGCTTGATCCACCTTTTATTTCTTTTCCTTTCGTATTCATATCTTTGGAATTGTATGTTTGTGTATCTTTTTTTTCTGCATATCATACAGCTTGTGCATTTCATTTCATCCTTATGTTGGTTTTACGTAGGATCTTGGATCCTGGGGGCTTGGATACCTCCTTTGGTCTTTGTCATCCTTTGTCATTTGCATATGTACACTTGGACCCCTCTTGATGTGTGTTGGTCTATTTAGTGTGAGACGGAAGAAAGTTCCTCCTCTCACTAAAGTAGGCGCTAGATGTAATGACATAAAAAGGACTCCCTAACGTGGCCTTGGTTTAGTGTTGTAATATGTCCAACATATTCACATTAGGTTTTGGGCCCTTTTAAAGCTAAATAAACCTAACTTTTTCCTGATTTACTATTATAAAGTGTATTTATGTGTACTGTCACATTAAATTTAGGAGGATTGTAAACTAAATAGACCTAATCTAGTGTTGTACTATGTTGTACACATTCACATGGGATTTAGGGCTCTTTTAAGCTAAATTGACTTGATTTTACCTTAATTTAGTGTTGTAAAGTGTATTTATTTACACTTTCACATTGGATTTTGGGCCCTCTTGCATTTATGACCTTACTATCATCATTAATATGCCCCTAATACTCCATATTATGCATCTAAAGGCATATTTCAATCAAAATCCTAACAAGATCAACATATATAAACTTAATTTTTTCACTCCTTGACATTCTCTCTCTTCAAATGGCCCCTGTGGGACCCATACGCCACCTTGGGTGTGAGTCCCACCTAGGTGGGGCCCATACATCACATATGGCGTGTGAGTCCCATTTGGCCTATGTTTAAGGTTTCGTGCGAGAAATTTGGGATTTAAATTCAAATTTCATGAATGTCGGCCTGTGGGATCCAATTAATGGGATATTAGATGGATTGCCTATATAAACAACCTTTCAAATCATTATTTCACCTAAGAAAGAATAAGCATTCATGATACCTAAACTTAAGATTTAAGCATTCTGAGACTTTACAAGATCTTCAAGAGAGCATTCAAGGTAAATTTTAAATCATTCAAGGGCAGAATTCTCTATCAATTATCGTAGAAATCCAAGATCCATCATCATGTCATGGTTATCAAGCATCAAACATGTTATTGAGATAGTGTTGTGTTGTAGCACTGAAGATCCAAGATCAAGCATTTTTCTATACCTATTGTCAAGATCAAGATCTACATCCTTCATGGCCATTTCATGTTGACTTAGAAATTTACAAGACATCATTTATAAGGCATCATTCAAGGTATCATTGTTCATGTTTTATGTCCCATGTTTCATGTTTCATGTCCTTGTTTCATTGTTTAATCATTTGGTTTAGTTATGTAAATGGGGTTTGACCAAGGAAAATGCCTATTCATTGACAATCAACAAGTTTTTATCCTCTTTACATGTTTGATTGCAGATCTAAGTGTCTTGGAGAATGAAGGATCATTGAAGATTATGTTACAATCTTGGAGAAAGTTGTTTGAATTGTCTCCTCACTTGCAAGGTTGTAATATTCAATAAAAGTTCATCTAGACATCCAAAATTAGGGTTTCAAATCTAGTGGAACAGAAAGAGTGCAAACATTGAAGATCAGATTCATACTTTGAAGTTCCAAAAAACACTAACTGGACTCATATGCCGGCCTTGGCGTATGAGTCCCAGTTTAGGTCATTTTTCATATTTTTGCAGTTTCGAATACCCTTTTTCCATAAAATAGTTCCTGCACAGAAACCCAGATCTAGGATTGATACGCCCTAATAGCACCTTAAAAAATGTCAGATTTTGAAGGCCCATATTGAAAAATTCCCCTTTGCACACTCAGAAGTGCACTTACAAAATCTGCCTAAGTGACCTACTTTGGAAGGTCATAATTTAGTTCCTAATGAATTTCATGCCAAAACCTTTGGTGAACATATTCATTTGACATATGATAACATGCCTGATCAATTTCAAGACCCTAGGATGAGTTTCAATGGATCATTTAATTGTCTTTTGACTACACCCAGGTCAAAAAGGGTGTTCCAAAAAAATTAAATTTTGTAATTCCAAGGGCAACCCATTTCTCATTTTCATCCTAAACATCTCCAGCTATATTTTCATCAAAAATAGAGGTCATATGATGTATTATTTTAATGCATTACAGTTGTGGTAAAGGCATCTGGCAGGCTAGTTTACAAAGGAGGTCCTAGAAATATTTTGGCCATGCAAGTTTTGAGGAAGTGGAATTTCCCTAAATAATTGACAGGATCGCCCACAAAAAATCATGGCTCCAAGTGGTCTCATTTGTAAGCAACAATTTTTCACCATTTTGCCAACATGAAAATTTGTTTTTCCCTCTTTGCAACTTCCAAATTTTGCAAGATTTAAAACATTTTTGATGTTTTAAATGTTATGGGGGGATTTAAAAAGTATTTTGCAGGTTTAATAATGAAATATATGTTGAAAACATTGCTCACAAAGCCTTTGCCTGCTAGCCAGTGAGTGCAAAGGGATGGGTTTTGAGTAGGGCACGGGCTAGCAGGAAAGCCATTTTTTGGCTTTTTTGAGGCCTCCCAAGGATTTCTTATGGATTGGATAAGTGTTATATCCCTATATAAACACTTAGGGGAGGTTTTGGAGCATTCAAATTAAAGAAATTAACTAAAATGATGCTCTAAAATGCTCAGAAATTGTTTTAGATGCCCAACTACAACAAAAAATGACTTACATGATTGCAAATCCATTTGCAACCATTTTTGACACCTTACGAAATTTTTTAATGTTCTTTGAAATATTTTCAAAATTCTATTCAAGATTTCTAACGACTGGCACATGGTTCTTTCGCAATGATGTCCATTTAAATGTTCTCTCTATATTGCAAAGTGAATGAGGGAGATCTAGAATTTGTTTCAAGTAAAAATGGTGATGTAAAAGTTGGAAGCTCAATTAAGAAAAAAATTGGTTGCAGGTAGAATGAATATACAAGTGGTTGTAGGATAAGTATTGGACAAAATGTCAAACCATTTGTAGATGAAATGGATGCATATTTCCCATTTAAATTAAATGTCAATTCAAATGCAAGTAAATAAAGATTAAATTAAAGACATTTTGAATCAATTTGTAATGTTAAAATACAAGGTGAAAGGTATTTTTTATTTCTAGTGAAATGGGTTTTATCTAGAGCTGAATATTTTTCACTCTTAGGTGAAATTGTAGCTGTAAAACTATTTTTATAGGAAAGGTACAAAGATGCACGATATTTACAGGTAAAGACAAAAGAATGACAAAGAAAATATATGGGATATTTTCCAACAAGGAAAATTATTTTCATCAATTGAAGAGTGCTTGCATGAGAATATGGATATGATAGGGGAATATTTTCAGTTAGAGAAAAAGGGGAAAAGTGTAGATCAAGGGGAATGTTTTTCAGTTGTAGAGAGAGGAGAGAGGAAAAATAGATGGAAGAAGAAAATAAAATTTGAAGAAGACATGTGGTAAAAGCAGATTAAATATGGAGCTCTTTCTTCTTCTATTTATTCTCCTTCTTTCTCTTTTGTACAAATTCTTAAATTTTTCATTTTTCCAAGCATGTAAATAGGGTAGTGTTGAGTTTTAAGTTACAAATTAGAGATGTTAATACAACGGTTGGGTTTTATGAATAGTTGAATCAATGTCTATAATTTCAATGTTATTGTCATGAAATTGTCTCCAGTTTTGTTCACTTTTGGTTATATGAATTGAATAGCTTGAGGAGGTTTTGATTCAGCTTTACAAGTCTTCTATAAATGTATTATTTTGTCACTTGTCTCTTTCAAGGAAAGAGTTAAATCTGTCTATTCAAACAGTTATAATCTCAAGTTTTGTATTCAAGTCCATACAAATTTCCGAATATCAAGGGTATTTGAAAGTTATCTTCACAGTGTTCTATGTGATAGTAATGTTTATTCACATGGGTTTCTTCCAAGGGAAGAATTAAAAGCTTTGAGTAAATATTTGTGGTTTTGGGTGCACAAATTGGATTTGTAAGAAGAGTATGAATGACAAGATACTTGTGAATTTGTTAATGTAAGGCACTAACATCTTGAAATTGACAGATTAAGTTCCATTTGCTCATATTATTTCTACTATGGTTTCATGTTTGACTCTATGACTCAAGATGAAGCATTGGTCTATTGAAGGCTTGATGTTTTTTCTAGAAACAAATCAAATTATTAAATTCCTTCTATACCCTCTTGTTGTTAGGTGTAGGTTTAACATTACATTTTCTCTCAGGAATGAGTAGGCGATATGGAATCATAATTAAGCCAGATCTAGATTTGAATCATTTGTATTATGATTAAATATGTTGAGAGCAATTTTCTTAAATATAATACTCTATTGAAATGTATAGGAATCTAGGAGTATTACCAAGGTCTACCCTACTAGCTCCTACAGAGCCTAAAGTGAAGGGGAAATTGCTTATTTCCTGTTAAGTTGGCCAAGTCCAGTGTTGGGATTGAGCATAAAGTTGTGATATCTCTTAGATCCTAGCATTTTGTTGATTTGAAGGTACCAATACAATGGTGACTCTATTGGGGAGAACTTTGAATCTCCAGTTGTAGACTGTTACATCATGGAGTCAAGAGTCTAGTAAATCTGGACATCTGGTTCAGATATAGAGAAGTTTTATACTTAGAAGTGAGTTTTTTGCAACAAAATTTCAAAGAAAGAGTGTGACTCTGTTGTTGTGAACAACCCAAATTGAAAATGTGTCTCAAATGGCTTCTAGCTATTTGAAATTATTCCTCTACAAGGAGGTGGTGACTATGAAAAAGGAACCTCAAAATTGAAGAAGATCTTCAAGTCTCCAACCAGAAAGAAAGAAACAGTTGTAATATCTAGGTATTCTTGTTCCTTTCTTAAATATCATGTTTCTTATTAGGTGAAGAATTTCACTAAGTAAGCAATTATTAATGGTGGTTTTATATGCTTCTTTGATGCAAATATCAGTTAGGCATTTTATGAGGAGCATGTTGAATATTATACTTCTAAGTTAGTACTTACATAATTTGATGTAATGAGCTTGTGAAACCACAAGTAGATATGTATCACCAATGTAACCATCCATGTATAGTTCCCAGTAATGTAATGTTAAGTCAAAATTCTCTGTCATGTCCATAGAGAAGATTGTGTTTCTTAGAAAAGTATAACCCTCTAAATTTCAGTCATGTCCAAGGTTATCCAAATCATTTCCCTATTGAATTAAAGAGGTAAGTGCCTAAGTTTTATGGGAGGGAGTTTGAGTTATCCATTCAACATGTACAATCATTTTATGATTTCATAGAAGATAATCAGATTTGTGCAGAGGATGCATACATGAATTTTTTTGTAAGATATCTCGACGAGGATGTAAGTGAATGGTTTAGTAGCTTTCCCTTGGAAAGTGTATTTTCTTGGAAGAACCTTAAGATTATGTCAGTGCATTGTTAAATTTCCTAATGTGGATAAGAATTATTTTTAAAAAACTTATATGAGCATTGACAATGACTTGATGGAAAATTTTGAGCATGCTTTTGAATCAGGGATACAAGGTTTTAGTGAGATATCAAATGATGATGATACAATTTTGTGTTGTTTGCATGATGTGGATGCTAAGGATGAGGACAAAAAAAATGAATATGTAAGTAAAGGTTTATATGAGCATCCTAAATTGTAGTTACCATAGGTAAATGTGTATGAATCATTCCCTTTTCATACATGTGAAGATAGTTTTCATGATGTGCATGATTTGTTTGAATGTTCTTTTGAGAACCCCATATTTCATATGCAAACTAGGGATAGGAGTGAGGTCTATGATACCAACTGTATGTTAGAGCATAAGTTTTTTATTTCTTAGCTAGAACAGACTTCCATAAAGTGTGATAGTGAGTTGAATCATGAAAAGTGTTATGTTCAGCATGAGAGTGTTCTATTTCATGAGAATAACATGTTTTTGTGACATAAAGACCAATATTTTTAGTTTGTGCATGAGTTTCAAATTATTAATGATAGTAAATGCACTAACAGTGTTGATTGTAGTGGCTGGATGAGGAAGGTTAATATGCTAAATCAATTGGATTCCAATCAGATTTTTAGATTTTCCTTAACAAAATCAAAAGAAAAACAAATTTATGACAGAGGTAAGTTAAGGCCTTCATTTTTTGGTGGCCTTGGGCCATCAACAATGGTTTGATTTTGTTGAGAAACGATGCCTCAATTACAAGCTTGAACCTCTTTGAAATAAAGGTCTTGGCGAAAAAAATTATTATTTTCTGCCCTTTACCGCCATACCGCGCGCAGTCTCTTTCCTCATCATGGTGGCCATGGTATTTCTATCTCTACAATTCTCCTGGCTCTGGAGGTGCGGGTCTGGCGGTTACTACCCTACCATGTTCATCCAATTGACTGACCGCAGTGGCCGCGGTAAGACCACTAGTGACTAGCTTGGTGGTTACCACCATACCGCGGCCAGCTAAAGGGCTGACCGCGGTGGCCGCGGTAAAGCTGCCTGCGGCTAGCTTGGGGGTTACCGCCATACCACGGCCAACCAAAGGACTGACCACAGTGGCCGCAGTAAAGCCACTTGCAGCTGGCCTGGTAGCTACTGCCATACCACGGCCAACCAAAGGGCTGACCACGGTGGCCATGGTAAAGCCGCCAACGGTCAGGCTAATGGTTACCACTCTACCGCGGGGTGGCCTCTTGGCCCCTGCGGTAACGCGGTAAGACCATTAGCGGTCTGTCTAACCAGTTATCGCCATACCACAGGGAGAGCTTGAGAGGGCCACGATAGCACGGTAAGGCTTGCTTGGCGAGCTTGATATGCTTACCACCATATCGTGAGCTGGTTGAATGAGCTCGACAGTAGCGCGGTAAAGGCTGTGGTGAGCTCGGTGAGCTCAGCGACTGGGTTGACCGAGTTGGACTCGGTGTCAGAAGTCAATGACGAATAGAATGGAAACACATGGCTCAGTGTCCTACGATTATTGGCTACAGGCCAATGCAGTAACTGCAGTAGGTGCAGGTCAACTCAAGGTGGTGAAACAGAACCCAATTTGGGTAATGACAGTTATGGCCTGGGTGGCTCGATGCAGGAAGATCGACATGGGTAGATCATTCGTGTGATTTGATTAGAGATGATTGTACTTTGTGATAGGTGGTTGTATGACAGAATTGAATGCAATGTATGACTTATGTAAGTCGAGTATGTGATTGCATGGAAGGAGAGTTTGAACTGTATGTTTTTGGGAGTGAGAACATTGTAACAGGGAGAATTGGATTGTGCTACTGTGAGCTGAACAAAGAAGTCTATGATTTGTATATAACTGGTTTTGTTACTATAATACAAATAGTCTTGACTTTGTGTGGTGGGTTTTTTACCTGAAAAGGTTCTCCCACGTATATCTTGTGTCAACTGTGAATGCTCATCTTTGTGTAATATTTATTTTACTTGCATGTATTCATCTTAAGAAGTTTTAGAAGCTATTGAAACTTGTTTTTTTCTCTTCTCCTCTGTTGTCTTAGTGTTAAGGGAATGTATTTCGTACTGTTGGGTATGTAGATCCATGCATGTTTTTCCCTTCAAGTGGTATCAGAGCTTGGCTAGTTGTGTTATCCTTGTAGGAAAGATTAGTTTTTTGTGCTAATATTGTTTCAGTGGGAGTCCTGCATTGTTAAAACTTATTTTCGTTTGAGATGGCGAGTACATCTGGTAGAGTAGACATTGAAAAATTCAATGGCAGTAACTTTGAGTTATGGAAACTCAAGATAGAAGAATTGATTGTGGATAGAGACCTCTAGATTGTTGTCTTTGGAGTTAAGCCACAAAGTACAATGCAAGAAGCATGGGATCTTGCTAATAGAAAAGCAAGAGGTTTGATAAGACTGAGCCTAGCCGATTCTATTCTCCTGAACATTCATGAGGAGTAGTCTGCAGCTTCATTGTGGAAGAAGATTGATGATATTTATCAAGGAAAGTCCGTGGTAACTAAGTTATTCCTAAGGAAGAAGTTGTACTCCTTGAAGATGGACAAAGGTACATCTATTGCAGATCATCTGAACTCATTTAATATGAGTGTCACTCAGCTGGCATTTGTAGGTGTAAATATTGAGGAGGGGGATCGTTCCATGCTCCTGTTGTGTTTGTTACCTGACAGTTGGGATCATCTTGTGATGGCTATTGGAAGAACTATTGCTACTTTCAAGATGGAAGACATTGTTGCCTCATTGCTATCTGAAGAGATGTGGAGGAAGTCTTCAGAGATGGCCAAAGACGCTCTTGTTGTTCATGGTAGACCAAAGGAAAAAGACAAGAAGAAAGACAAGAAGTCAAAATCCAAATCTACAGGGAGATCAAAGTCTCCTGGTAAAAAGTTCAAGGTGAGATGCTAGAACTGTGGACAACTTGGTCATATCAGGAAGGACTGCAAGGAGAAGAAGAAGAAGAATGCTTCTGACAATGAATCTTCTCAAAGTGATGCAGAAGCCTTCATTGCAACAACCTTGACAACTCAGGCATCGGATGATGTCTGGTTAGTTGACTTAGGTGCTTCTTTTCACATGACGTCCAATAGAGAGTGGTTCTCTAAATACGAGAAGTATTATGGTGGAAAGGTTTACTTGGCAAGTGATTCAACATTGGAGATAGTTTCCTAATGGGAGAGTCAAAGGTATTGGTGGCGTACTTCACATACCAGGTTTGGCTTGAAATCTTCTTTCTGTCAGTAAGTTAAATGATGCTAGGGTAGAAGTTTTATTTTCTAGTAAGGGGTGTAAAATGACTAGAGGTGCAATGGTGTTGGCTAAGGGTGTTCATAGTGGCACTTTGTACAAGATGGATGCATGTCCTGTTCTTTGTAATAGTGCCTCTGTAAAGTCATGTAATGTTGCACCTATAAAGAAAGATGAAGACTCTTCTCTGATTGAAAATGCTATGGAGGTAAAAATCCAGATAAGAAGACTATGCTATGGCATCATAGACTGGGTCACATTTGTGAGGAAGGTTTAAAAACCTTGAAGAATAAATTTTTTATAGAAGGGCTTGATGATTGTAACCTTGAGTTCGAATTTCTGCGAACATTGTATCTATGGAAAACAACACCGTGTTTCCTTTTATTCTAGTCCTCACAAATCTTCTGGTATACTGGATTATGTTCATTCAGATGTATTTGGTCCAGTAAATGTTCCTTCGTTATTGAAGTCTAGATATTATGTGTCTTTTATTGATGACTGTTTGAGAAGGGCATTTGTATACTTCATTAAAAGTAAATCAGAAGTGTTCAGTCGGTTTAAAGAATTTAAATCTTTGGTTGAGAATCAGACTGGAAGAAAAATTAAGTGTTTGAGGACAGACAATGGTGGTGAATTTTGTTCTGCAGATTTTGAAAGGTATTGTATTGATCATGGAATTAAAAGGCACAAGACAACGCCTTATACTCCATAGCAAAATGGAGTTGCTGAAAGGTTAAACAAGACACTGATGAAAAAGGCAAGGAGCATGTTGAGTAGTGCTGGTCTGGAGAAAAAGTTATGGGTTGAGGTTGTGGCTACAACATGTTATTTGATTAATAGATCTCCTTGTTCAACTCTTATTGACAAGACACCTTTGGAAGCATGGTCTGGTAAGAAGCCCTCTCTAAGGCATGTCCGTGTGTTTGGATGTGAGGCATATGTTTATGTGCCAAGTGAAAAAAGATCTAAATTGGATAACAAGGCTGTCAAGTGTATCTCCATTGGCTATGGAGTTGGTGTGAAGGGATACAAGCTTTAGAACCCTGTTACTGAGAAGGTTTTGTGTAGTAGAAGCATGATATTTCATGAGCTAAAACCTTCAGTTAGTGATCAGCAACTTGCGACAAATAAGAGTGACAAGAAAAAAAAGGATGCAGTTGAAATTCCCCAAACTCCTGAAAGGGAAGAGCTGTATGGTGTACTTGAGATTGAGGAGAGCTCAAGCAGCTCTAGAAATTCTGATGATGAAGATCAACCTCAGCCTGTAAGAATATCTACTCGAGAAAAAAGGCAACCTGATAGGTATGGTTTCTCTATGTTAGATTCAAATTGTGCTTATGCCTTAATTACGAGCACTGATGAACCTAGGACTATTAAAGAAGCAATCAACATGGCTGATTCAAAGTCTTGGCTAGAACCCATGAATGAAGAAATGGATTCTTTGAAAAAGAATGATACTTGGAATTTGGTACCACTACCTAAAGGGCGAAAGCCTGTTGGCTGTAAGTGGATATCCAAAAGAAGACAAGTCTTGATGGCAGTGTTGAGAAGTACAAGGCTAAACTAGTTGCAAAAGGTTTTTCTCAAATTGAGGCAATAGATTATGGAGAGATGTTTTCCCCTGTAGAAAAGCTGACATCCATCAGATTTCTTTTTTCTTTAATAGTTGTATATAATTCTGAAATTGAGCAGATGGATGTGAAGACAAAGTTTCTCCATGGTGAGTTGGAAAAAGAAATTTACATGTCCCAGCCTGAGCATTATGTTGAAAGAGGTAAACAAAATCTGGTCTGTAAGTTAAACAAATCTCTCTATGGTTTAAAGCAATCTCCTAGAATGTGGTACCATAAATTTGACACGTTTGTGTTGTCAATTGGATTTGTGAGATCAAAATTTGATTATTGCATTTACTATAAATCTGAAAATGATCATGTGCTTGTTATCACCCTGTATGTGGATGACATGTTATTTATTGGAAATAGCAAGACTATGATTTATGATCTTAAATCTCAGTTGTCTGCAAAGTTTGAGATGAAAGATCTTGGTGCAGCTAGGTGCATTCTTGGAATGGAGATTACTAGGGACAGAACAAGTAGAAAGCTTTGGGTCAGTCAGAGTAAGTATGTGAAGACAGCTCTGGAGAGGTTTAGCATAGATGACTGCAAGCACCTTGTTGTTCCAATCATGCATGGAACTAAGTTGTCTGTTGAAGACTGTCCAAAGTCTGCTACAGAGATGGAGGACATGACCAATGTGCCTTATGCAAGTGTTGTTGGCAATTTGATGTATGCTATGGTCTGCATAAGACCAGACATTACCCAAGCAGTGGGAGTTCTAAGCTAATTTATGGAAAATTCGGGAAGATCACATTGGGATGTTGTGAAGAGAGTTTTCAGGTATTTGAAGGGGACTTCAGATTATGCCTTGTGTTATCATGGTAGTATGGTTGCATCACAGAAATATCTCAGCATCCAAGGTTATGTTGACTCAGATTGGGTAGGGGACATTGACAACAAGCGATCCACCAGTGGATACACTTTCATGCTTAATGATGGAGCTATCAGTTAGATGAGCAAGCGATAGGCTATAGTTGATTTATCAATGACAGAGGTAGAGTACATGGTTGCAACTCATGCCTGTAAGGAAGCTGTTTGGCTGAGGCATTTTTGTTTAGACATTGGATTTGATGCTGGGCAGATTACAGTCTGCTGTGATAGTTAGAGTGCCATTTGTTTGGCAAAGAATCTGACTTTTTATGTCAGGACCAAGCACATTGATGTGCAGTATCACTTTGTGAGGGACATGGTTGAAGATGGCAGGGTTAGTTTGGAAAAGGTGGACACTCTGAAGAATGTTGTAGACACTTTGACAAAGCCTGCGAGTACAGACAAGTTGAGATGGTGCACAAAATCGATGGGCCTTGGGGCTTATGACAGACAGTAAATTTTCATGGTATGGAGGAAGCTGGTAATCTTCATCAAGTGAGAGCTTGTTGAGAAATGATGCCTCAATTACCAGCTTGAACCTCTTTGAAATAAAGGTCTTAGCAAAAAAAATTGTTAATTTCTGCCCTTTACCACCACACCACGTGCAATCTCTTTCCACAACGCGCTGGCCGTGATATTTCTATCTTTGCAGTTCTTCTAGCTCTAGCGATGTGGGTCTGGTGGTTGCTGCCCTACCATGGTCAGTCAATTGAGTGACCGCGATGGCTGCAGTAAGACCACCAGTGACTAGTGGGTGATTATCTCCATACCGCAGCCAACCAAAGGGCTAACCACGGTGGCCATAGCAAAGCCGCCTGCAGCTGGCCTGGTGGTTACCGCCATACTGCAGCCAACCAAAGGGCTGACCATTGTGGCTACAGTAAAGCTACCAATGGTCAGGCTGATGGTTACCACTCTATCATGGGGTGGCCTCTCGGCCCCTAGGGTAGCACGGTAAGACCGTCAGCGGTCCCTTTGACCGGTTACCGCCATACCGCAGGGTGAGCTCGAGAGGGCCATGGTAGCACGGTAAGGCTTGCTGGCGAGCTCGGTATGCTTACCGCCATACCGCGAGCTAGTTGAGTGAGCTCGGCGGTAGCATGGTAAAGGTTGTGGTGAGCTCGGTGAGCTCGATGAATGTGTTGACCGAGTTGGAATCGATGTCAGAAGTCGATGATGAATAGAATAGAGACATGTGGCTCAGTGTCCTATGATTATTGGCTAGAGGCCAATGCAATAACTGCAATAGGTGTAAGTCAACTCAGGGTGGCGAAACATAACCTAATTTGGGTAATGACAGTTATGGCCTAGGTGGCTCGATGTAAGAAGATCGACCTGGGTAGATCATTGGTGCGATTTGATCAAAGATGATTATACTTTGTGATCGGCGGTTGTCTAAAAGAATTGAATGCAATGTATGACTTATGTAAGTCGAGTATGTGATTGCATGGAAGGAGAGTTCAAATTTTATGTTTTTGGGAGTGAGAACATTGTAACAGGGAGAATTGGATTGTGCTGCTATGAGCTGAATAGAGAAGTCTGTGATTTGTATGTAACTGGTTTTGTTACTATAATACAAAATAGTCTTGACTTTGTGTGGTGGGTTTTTTACCTAAAATGGTTTTCCCACGTATATCTTGTGTCGACTGTGGATGCTCATCTTTGTGTAATATTTATTTTACTTGCATGTATTCATCTTAAGAAGTTTTAGAAGCTATTGAAACTTGTTTTTTTCTCTTCTCCTCTATTGTATTAGTGTTAAGGGAATGTATTCCGCATTGTTGGGTCTGTAGATCCATGCATGTTTTTCCCTTCAGATTTTTCAAACCATAATGATAAGGGGTACAGGTGGAGCCTTCTGACTCTATTACCCAATTGAATAGGCACTTGGTCTGCTCCCAGAGATCTAGATCCTTTCTATGCCCATAGGGGGCATACATCCCTAGTCGGATTCAGTGATGGCACCTTCAAAAAATTTAGATTTTGAATGCCCATATTGAAAAATTCGCCTCTACACACTCAAAAGCGCACCTACAGAATTTGCCTAAGCGACCTATTTTGGAAGGTAAAAATTTAGTGCCTGGTGAATTTCATACCAAACCCTTTAGTGAAACTATTAATTTGATATATGATAACATTCATGCTCAGTTTCAGGCTCCTAGGATGAATTTTAATGGATCATTTAATTATCTTTTGACTCTAATCGGGTCAAAATGGGTGTTCCAGAAAGTTTTAAATTTTGTAATTCCAAGAGCAACCCATTTCTCATTTTTGTCCAAAACATCTTTAGGTTCATTTTCATTAAAAATGGAGGTCATCTGATGCATTATTTTAATGCATTACAGTTACATCAAAGGTATCTGACAGGCTAGTTTACAAAGGAGGTCCTAGAAATCTTTTGGTGATGCAAGTTTTGAGGAAATGGGTTTTCCCTAAATAATTGATTAGTATTTCTCATAAAATATCATGGCTCAAAGTGGTATCATTTGTGAGCAACAATTTTTCACCATTTTACCAGCAAGAAAAATTGTTTTTCCCTCTTTGCAACTTCCAAATTTCACAAGATTTAAAGCATTTTTGATGATTTTGTAGACACCAAAAATTGGTCTAGGCCTGCGAGCACCACTTTCAACATAAATTTCTAATTTCCATGGTCATGATTAAATAATGTTAATTATTTAATTACCTTTCCAACACATCTTTCCTCTATTAATTAAATACCCTTTTTAATTAATTCATTAATTCATAATGAACCTTTATTTAACTTGATTAATTAAATAAATCATATTTATTTAATTATGTCGCTAACTATATAATTATCCTTCTTGATTAAATAATTTATTACTTAATTGCCCCTT
The DNA here is from genome assembly GCA_007115665.2 of Sequoiadendron giganteum. Lineage (NCBI taxonomy): Eukaryota > Viridiplantae > Streptophyta > Pinopsida > Cupressales > Cupressaceae > Sequoiadendron > Sequoiadendron giganteum. The sequence continues at coordinate 719,788,645 of CM021102.1, forward strand.
TGTCATATTTCAATTATAATTAAATATTTATTATTTAATTATTCAATTAATCCTTTTCAATAGTCAATTAAGTAAATTACATTATTTATTTAATTCAAAATCTTTCAATTTTTGAATGTTGAATTAAATTAACATTTAATTCATAATTATTTAGTTATTTATGCCACATTCTTCTATCGTTTAGTTGACTAATCATTCACTCACCTTCTGACTCGAGATCTATTTTAAATCCATCAGTTATCTCCAGATTCGATATCTGATAATCTCTGCGAGAGGACTCTCTGTCACAACCAATTAGTTAACTAGTTCTAACTCATATGCATGAATGTGTTTAATAGTTAAATATCTTTATTTAATTAATTAATTCATGTGTGCATTCGAAATCTTTATTCTTCGAGTTCTAACTTTGTCTTTTTCATTCAAACTCTATTTCTTCTATTTTCGAAGACTCGTAACTGAAAATTAAATGTTTATTTAATTTGGAACTCGTGTTCTTTCTATTTTCGAACAGTCTTGACACAAGATTAAGTTATCATTATAATTTAATCTTTATCCTGTAGAATTTTCTAACTCACGTTCTACTGACACAGAACTCACATCGCATGACATTCATCAATCTCATCTGTCGATCTCTATTTTGAATCTAAGCCGATTGTTCGAAAATCCAAAATCTATAAAATGACCTGATATTATCATTATTCCTCCTCCCGAAATCAATATTTTTGAGAAGAAACTTAATCTTCGATATTTTTCTTAGACATTCAACAAGGTTATGCTTGCATCAATACTGAAAATCTGAGGGCAAGAATACTGATATAGAAAAATGAAGGACAATTGAGATAATTCGAGGAAGTGGATGCATATTCGGTGAGATCTTTTCAGTTATTTGTTTAATTGTTTTATGTTCATTTACTCATTCTTTATTTTTTTTATTTAGATTATTTGTTAGATTTGATCATCTTAATCTGTGCAAAAAATTCTTCAGAAAATCTATGTTATAGTTTTAAATGTTAGCGGAGGACTTAAAAAGAATTTTAAAGGTTTAATAATGAAATATATGTTGAAAAAAATGCTCACAAAGCCTTTGCCCGCTAGCCCGTGAGTGCAAAGGGATGGCTTTTGAGAAGGGCGCGAGCTGGCGAGGAAGCCACTTTTTGGATTTTTGAGGCCTCCCAGGGCTTGATTATGGATTGAATAAGTGTTTTGTTCCTATTTGAACACTTAGGGGAGGTTTTGGAGCATTCAAATTAAAGAAACCAGCTAATATGATGCTCTAAAATGCTCAAGAATTATTGTGCATGCCCAACTACAACAAAAAATGATTTACATGTTGCAAATCCATTTGCAACCATTTCTCACACCTTAGAAATGTTTTTAATATTGTTTGAAATGTTCTCAAAATTCCATTCAAGATAAAAACTCCCAACAATTATTTCTAATGACTACCACATGGTTCTTTTGTAATGATGTCCATTTAAATGTTCTCTCCATATTCCAAAGTGAATGAGGGAGATTTGGAATTTGTTTCAAGTAAAAATGGTGATGTAAAAGTTGGAAGCTCAATTAAGAAAAAATTGGTTGCAGGTAGAATGAATATACAAGTGGTTGTAGGATAAGTATTTGACAAAATGTCAAACCATTTACAAATGAAATGGCTGCATATTTTCCATTTAAATTAAATGTCAAGTCAAATGCAAGTAAACAAAGATTAAATTTAAGGCTTTGTAAATCAATTTGCAAAGTTAAAATGCAAGGTGAAAGGTAGTTTTAATTGCCAGTGAAATGGGTTTTATCAAGAGGTGGATATTTTTCACTCTTAGGTGAAATTGCAGTAGTAAAATTATTTTTATAGGAAAGGTAAAAAGAAGCACGAGATTTAGAGGTAAAGACAAAATAATGACAAAGAGAATATATGGGATATTTTCTAGCAAGGAAAATTTATTTCATCAAGCGAAGAGTGCTTGCACGAGAATATGGATATGATAGGGGAATATTTTCAGTTAGAGAAAAAGGGGAAAAATCTAAATCAGGAGGAATGTTTTTCAGTTGCAAAGAGAGGAGAGAGGAAGAGTAGATAGCATAAGCAAATCAGATTTGAAGAAGACATGTGGCAAAAGTAGATTAAATTTGGAGCTCTTTCTTCTTCTTTCTATTCTCCTTCTTTCTCTTTTGTACAGGTTCTAGAATTTTTCATTTTTCAAGCATGTAAATAGGGTAGTGTTGCATTTTAAGTTGCAAATTAGAGATGTTAATAAAGTGGTTAGGTTTTATGAATAGGTGAATCAGTGTCTAGAATTGCAATGTTATTGTCATAAAATTATCTCCACCTTTTTACACCATTGGTTATATGAACTGGATACCTTGAGGAGGTTTTGATTCAGCTTTACAAGTCTTTTCTAAATGTATTGTTTGTTCACTCATCTCTTTTAAGGAAAGAGTTAAATCTCTCTATTCAAATAGTTATAATCTCAAGTTTTTTATTCAAGTCCATAAAAAATTTAGAATATCAAGGGTATTTGAAAGTTGTCTTGATAGTGTTTTATGAGATAGTAATGTTTATTCATGGGTTTCTTCCAAGGGAAGAATTAAAAGCTTTGAGTAAATATTTATGGTTTTAGGTGCACAAATTAGATTTGTAAGAAGATTTTAAATGACAAGATAAGTGAATTTGTTAATATAAGGCATTAACATCTTGAAATGCACTGATAAGTTCCTTTTGTTCATATTATTTCTACTATGCTTCCATGATTGACTCTGTGACTTAGGATTAGGCACTGGTCTATTGAAGGGTTGATGTTTTTTCTAGAAACAAATCAAATTATTAAAGTCTTTCTATACCCTCTTGGTGTTAGGTGTAGGTTTTACATTACATTTTCTCTCAAGGATGAGTAGGTGATATGGAATTAGAATTAAGCCATATCTAGATTTGAATCATTTATATTCTGATTAAATATGTTGAGAGAAATCTTCTTAAATATAATACTCTACTGACATGTATAGGAATCCAAGATTTTTTACAAGGTCTACCTGCCTAGGTCCTGTAGAGCCTGAAGTGAAGGGGAAATTGCTTGTTTCCTGTTAAGTTGGCCAAGTCTAGTGTTGGGATTGAGCATAAAGTTTGGTTATCTTTTAGATCCTAGTATTTTGTTGATTTGAAGGTACTGACATGCCTAGACTAGCGTATGATTCCTAGTAGGCCTAAATTTTAGGTTATTCAATATTTCAGGTCTCCATTAAAGCTTTCTCAGGTGTCCAAGTGCTCCTTTTTACTTTTCCAGTTTGTTGTTTTGATTTATTTGCATTTATAGTTCATTTAGTGAAGTTTATTGCATCATTGAATTCAATCATTAGATCTTGCATTTCATACATTTTTCCAAGCCCTCGCTTGGTAGTGAACCCCTCATTAATCTCTAAACATACCCTAGGACAACCCCTTAGTAGATCTATTTCCCGTACTTCATCCTTGGATTGAGATCTCTAGGGCATACTTGAATTGAAGCATAAAAGATTGTTGTCCTATGTCTTAAACCATAAGCGATGATAATTTTCTATATTATAATCCAGCAAACCTCAATGTTGTACTAAATTGAGAAACAAAATTTTTGGATGGAGGATCTCGCTTAGGCCCCACACCAGACCAAATCATCTTTGAAACCCTAGGAAGATTAGAGAAATTTTTGAATTGCAGAGCATACACTTAGTAACATTGATCTAGCATTTTTTTCTCTATAAAAATATTTCCATTGAATTGAAGGTGCATATCTAGATTGAAGGCTATCTATAGGGCCTATTTATTTCACACACAGTAAACTTATTTTAGCTATCTTTATGGTTTGTGTGATATATATTATGTAGCTCAGGTGACAAATTACATCAAATAATGGTGGATTCTTAAGATGAAATAAATTACTCCCCTAAAGATTCTTGATAGAATTTTCCTCAAAAAATATATCCCCATGAGGGGATTCAATAAAATTCCTTGTGTTTAGAGGTTTAAAAACTATAATTTGACTTTTTGAGGATTGACCCCAAAAAGTAAGGATGGATTATCTATGGAGTTCTTATTTCAAGGGTTCTTAGCTTTGGAATCCACTAGTGTAGACCAAGCTTATTCTTTATTTGTATGAGGTAGAGACTAAGAAGTGGGTTGAGATAGGGTTTTAATGGGGCGATGCCAAAAAAAAATCCTATAGTTTATGCTCAAAATATTGATATGGATAGTAAGTATTGGCAAAATTTACTAGAGAACACATTGACTATATCTCATCTTGGAGAAGTCTACATCTATAGAAAATTTCTTTGATGGTCAAGTAGAGAAAAAATTGACCAGTTCAACACATAGAACAAAGCCTAAATAGCTATTTATTTATGACAAAAATCCAACATGACAAGGGTAAATCAAGAAAATCCACCTGATGGTAGGAATTCATTGTTGTCACAATTCCTACTCAATTAATTTTATTGAATGTCAACCCAGGGGTCTCTCAATCTATTTGCAGTAAGACTCAGATCAGTTCTTCGGGGGGTTTGTTGGTATTGGCTCGATTAGGAGCGTTTCAGAGTGTTTTTCGCTTAATCGGGAGCGTTTTTGTACTATACCTATTTAATCAAAAGCGGTTCTATTCTATTCTCCTATTTCCTGACTTATTCTAAATAATTTTTCAAATGGAAGTAAGAAAAAGATGGTTTCTTACTAGTCAACTGAGATTATGAGAGAATGGAAGATTAATCTTATCTAGTTTGCTGAATTCTAAGATCTAATTAAAATTGGACTATTTTATTTTTAGAAGTAAACTATTCCATTCCACACTTCACTAAATTGAAAAGTAACTATTCCTTTTTGCACATACTCGATTAAAATGATTCTTAACTAATAAATAAATCATGGAAAATGTAGATAGTGAAATAAACTCTGATCTAAGATTCTTTCTAATACATAATAAATGCAATGATTCTAACTTTTAAGAATGCAGAATTTAAAAAATAGTAGTGGCAAATGAACTGAACAACTAACATAATCACCTCACTCAAAAAATGTGTTGAAAAGAATCTAATGCAGATTTGAGATCAACTTCTTTTTTATTATAATTTCCAGAGAATTTGCCTAAATAAGGACGAAGTACAAAGAAAATAACTCTAACTTAAAACATAAAATGAAATTACATGAGAAGGATCAAAAACTTGATACAATCTACGATCCAACTATGTTGGGACTGGATATAAATATCCATCTTTATTTCAAAAATAGAAGATAAGCGGGAAAATTATTCTAATCCTAGTCTAAAAATATATTCTGTTGCACAAGAACATATTTGGTGAAGATCCTTGTAACGGACTTCAGTTGCATTGATTTCCAGATTTTTGAATTGATCGTGCTTGGCTAGAACTTGGGTTGTAGTTGGTAGAGTCTTCATTCGGCATGAAAAGTCAAAAAGGAGATTAGTGGATAATAACTCACTTGAAGACGAGTCACAAACAATCAGCCATTCATCACTTTCAAAATATAAACAGTTATCATTGAGCAAAGAAATAAATATCAACTTTAGTTGCATAATAAAGGTGCACATATCATAATGAATTCATGGATTAATCACCATATTAATCATGCATTTAACATAAATAAGCATTAATATTGACCATTCATAATCTAAGTCTTAATACTTCATTAAGCTCATAAATGCATACATAAAGAAAAATATTATGGGTTTTAAAGCAAAATTATAAAGTATTAAAAAGGTAAAAACTTAATGATTATGAGGTCTTTACTAGTCCTCATCATTCTCCTCCTACTTCTCTTAACCATGCCCTCATGGTTTATCTAGCTAGAACATGAATTCCCCTATTCAGTGATTTAATCCAAATAGCAGAATAAAAAACTCCTCCTCTGTATCCCATTATAGTTCTTGTAGATATAGTAAATCCATTATTCTTTTCCAACTTTTCATACCATTCTCTAAGGACTTCGACTGGTATTTGTGAAGGTGCATTAATTTTAGGTGCATGCATGATAATGATAAGCATTCTGAATCTCTTACCAATCCAGAATTCTTGTTGCTCATGAATCAAATTGATTACATGCCTTACACTTGTCAAGATCCATCTAATATTATTTGGTGATATTGGTTCTCTCCTCTTTCTTGGATCAGGAAATGATCTGAATCTTTCTTCACATGCCTCGGTAGATATAGGAGGAAGAGTTCCCTCAATATCCTGAAAAGTTGTGATGCTTTTTAAGAGATTATTGACATAAAGAGGAGTGACATTATTCAATCTTGAAATGGACCTAAATTTTTTAATGTAATTGATTGATTTTGGATACTCATGGGTATGTGCAAGATGATCATGGAAAAAACGGGCCCTTAAGTGGCAATAAAATTCAGAAAATCAGAGTTAGGCAACTTGATGTAAAAATTTAAATAAGTTATTTATATTATTTAAAAAATATGTAAGAATAGAATCTGTAGAAAATTGAATGTAGTTTCTAAACTACTAGGTTTCTTTATAAAAAAAAACTATATGGTGAAAATTTGAAATTTCAATGCAGTAGTACTTAAATTTCAAGGAAAAAATAAGAAGTAGGTGTTTGTCTGACCACCCTAGCCACAATAAAATGATAAAATTTTAGATATAAGTAGGGGACTCATGTCCCGATGTGATGCATATTTTATGGTAATTTTTTTCCAAGTAAATAATTAATTATGAATTTTTTATTACAAATTTTTAAAAATATAAAAGCTCGTATGTCTAACCACCTTAACTTGGTCAAAAAATCATGAAATTCATTTTTTTTTAATCCTATAATATTTGAAGCATAGAATGTGATGCATGTTTCAGATTCAAAAAATGTGATACCGTTTGAAAGCTATATATGTTTTTCAATCAGCCTATCAATCAGGACTTTAGTCGTAATTCAAATAGAAAATAAATAATAATTATTTATTAAAATCAAAGTAAAGAATAATTTATATTGGTGGAAAGTTAAGAATCTCCTTTAAAAACTCTTTTCGTTTCATCAATTTTGGGTAAAAAAAAGTCGTCAGCCACATGAGCCATCATATCACTTAGATATCACCACTTTTTGGCCCATCATGATCTTGCACATACCCTCATGTCTCATTGGCAAGCCATATGTTTGTTGTATTTTTTTGTATTCATCTATCCTTGTTTACCATTCAACATGATTTTTCAACAAGGAAACAAAGGATTTAATTTGAATTTCACCAATAAAAACATTAAGTAGTGAATCATCATTGGTACCCATGAGGAATCCATGTTCGAAGAATTCACACATTTGATTTTGAATGTTCGAGCAACTATTAAAATAAAAATCCATGAAATCATAATCTATCCAGAATTCAGTAGGTCTTTTTAGCACAATCTGATTTAACTTCCATTTCAAGAATAGCTCTCTAGGAAACAACCCATACACTTCAGAAGGTTTTCTGGTGCAAACTAAGGAAAATGCAATATCTACAGTCTTCATTACCATTTCCTCAACTTCTTCCTTTTCCTTTGTGACCTTATCCAACTTTTCTTGGAGTTCTTGATTAAGCTATTTGTACTTCATAGTAGTTAAGGAAAAGGTATCTAGGTCCTTTTGTTTGCTCCTTATTCTTTTCCTTGGGTGGTGGCAGAGGTAACCTATAAAGCATATATGGTTGTACCTTCTCCTCTGTATTAGTCCTCCTTTCCAATTATTTTTTCAACCTTTGGATTTCTCTATATTTTTGTTCATTCTGAATGGTCATTTGGGTAAGGTTTTCCTATGTTTCCTTTAACTGTGAAAACATTTGACTCAATTTCCTTTCAAACTGTTCTTTCAACTCATTTGTTTTTGTTTGAAATTTTGATGTCTCCTCATCTCTTTGCCTTAATTTCTCCTCTAATAACAAATTCTGTATTTTAAACTCTTCTAAATTTTTTTCTAATCTAGATATTCTGAGAGCAGTTTGAATTTGTTCTTCTTCCTTTTCCTCTAATTTTTCACTATCATAAAATGTTTCTTCCTCTTTTATTGGCTGCTTCCCTTCCCTATGAATTAATACCTCTTCATTATGTTGAACTATTTCTTCTTTCTGAACTTCTACATTTGGCAATTCAGTTTCCTAAAAGATTTCTACATTTGGGATTTCAACTTCATATTCAGTTTCCATATTTGACACATCAACATTCTAAGAAGGGGAATCATAAGCTGAAAAATTATCATCCTGAAAAGGGGAATTATGAGCTGACATATTCTCATCTTGAGAAGGGGAATTATGAGCTGATAAATGCTCATCCTGAAAAGGGGAATTATGAGCTGACAGATGCTCTTCTAGAGGAGTACATTCTGGACTTTGCATTGGAGGTTGTGACCCTCCTTTTTCTAACCCTTCTTCTTCAGGCTCTATTCCTTTCAATACCTCCTCTTCGGGATCTTTTTCATGTTCATTTTTCTCAGAAATAATTTTCAATTTCCTCTCCCCAAGACTCATCAAGATTCATGGTGGAAGGGGTCTTCTCGGTCTCTAACTTTTCTTGTTCCATCCTTTGTGTTTTTGACCTGGTTTTTCTTTTAAGTCTCTCAATTTTTATAGTCTTCTTCTTCATTTTAGAGCTTTTTCTCTTAGTATCAGAACTCTCTGGGTTTTTATTTTTCTCAATTTTCCGCTTCTTTACAAAAACATAACATTCTAACTTTTGCCTCCTAGTTCTATCTATTGGTTGAGCTAGGTTTTCTGTCAAAACCTTTGTTTTTCTTTTCTTTGCAGTCCAGTAGAACTCTCTAGTTTTTTCTTCCTAGGCCTTCCAATAGGTTTAACTAGGTTTTTTGTTAAAACCTCAATTTTCTCTATTTTAAGTGTTCTTCTTTAAAATATTTTAGATTTGCCTTCTTCCCTATCAGTATTTAGCAGAAATTTCCTACATTCCTCTTCCCAATTAGGTTTTTGCATGAAATGGTGCTTAACTATTAAATGCATTATACCATGATGAGTTACTCTGTTTTCTTTTTCTTTACATCTAACAACCATTTCAGTAAGTTGAGAAAAGAGAAAAGAAGGTAAATTAACCTTTACTTCAGGTTTAGTTGCACCGTGTCTAACATGATTCAAAAAAATTAGTGGTGGCCCTAGGATAGTTACAAATTGACCTTTGCAGGTGAAGAAATTCATAATGCAGAGTGCAATGGATGGCCAGGGTTCCTTTAAACTTCTACGCTCAATACCCTTATTCTTTCCTTTATGAATGTCACATGAAAAATTTCAAGCAATTCTTGCAAATTGGAAAGTCTAGGTTGAATAATGTCACCTTCTGCCAGTATCCCAGATAAAGCACTAATCATAATGACATATACCTCAATGAGCTCTCCCCTGATGATAGTGAAATTGATGTGGAAGTTTTTGATGAACTCCAACACAATATCGCACTGATAGCCTTCATATTTAAGCAATAAATCTAACCATCCAGATTCAACATCTAAGGTTATTCCCTTTGGCTCCACCATCATTTTGTACTCCATTTTCTCAAGACTTTGAACTTCCACAAGATCATGAGATTTTTAAGAAACTCTGAAATTTCCAAAATCTCAAAAATTCATCAACAGTATCGACAACCAATTTCTGAAAAATAGCTATGTCCTTTTGTTTTCAAATGGAGACGTCAATCCCTTTCAAATGAATGATGAGATACAATTAGTGAATGCAGTATTAACTGATTGTCCTTTGCATGCCTATTATGTCTCATCAAGGTACTGACAACAGTGTGTCAAATACGTATCACCTTACTACCCATAACTTCACCTTGAAAACCATCTTATCATATTTATTACTTATTTAAGTAATGATGTGTTCGTTTGTACATTTTAAAATAAATAATATTTGGCTTGTCAAACAATTCTAATTTAACACTTTAAGTAACTTTACAAACTATAATTAATGTACTTCAGACTTCAAAAAATGCCTGGCGATATAAATGCTTACCTGTCAATGATGACAAATTCAATTGGTGTCGAATAATGCTAATACATGCTCGCTTAAGCCATACAATCTACAACAAGATTCGATCTTCAAAAAAATAAGCATTTAATTAATGCATGACATGCTAAGCTCTACCCTTGTGGGAGCCCACTTATTTCCATATGTTACGTCATTAATTTGAAAAAAATCATTTAATCCTGTACCTTCACTTTTACACAAACAAATTAGTAATAAATGAAGCTAAAAAAATTTGTCAACACATGACCATTCTTCACGCTCCTAACTGTCATGAATTATTACAACCTTTATTTGAAAAATTCTCTTTTTTCTAACTCATCAAGAACAACTGTTCGGTAGAGATCAGGAGCGATCAAGAGTTTTTTTTTTCCTTTTTTTTCTTTTTTTGTCTTTTTCTCTAGAGTAAACTGCCATTTTTGGTTTTCAATTTACTTTGTTTATTAGTGGCCATCAAAAACTAGATCTAAGGACTGACCATCTCACCAAAAGAAGAAAAATATTCCTTAGAAAAATGCTCAATTCTTGCTTGAAGCTCTATAATAAATTCTTCCTTCGATGTTGTTGTGATAAAGCTTGAGCCTATGCCTATTTACCAACATTGTTTTTCTCTCTCCATCTATGGGTATTAACTGAATATCTCCACTTTCAAATACTTGTGCAATCTCATACGGCCCGAGCCATACTGTATGTAATTTCCCCTAAAATTCCTGAAACCTTGAATCAAATAGCAAAGCCCAATCTCCTGCAGTAAACTGCTTACTGCAGATATTTTTATCATGCCATTGTTTCCTCTAGCCTTCAATGATTTTAGTTTGGTGAAAAGCTTCAATTCTCATCTCATCCAAATAAATCATCTAAATTATTCTATTCTTTTGTGCTTCAGTAAGATCTATACCTACATTTACAGTTGTTTTGAGTGTTTCTAACTCAAACTCAATAGGAAAGATAGGATTTTTCCATAAAACAACTTGTATGGTGAGAATCTAGTAGTTTTCTTCCATGTTGTATTATTTTCCCATACAGCTTCAAGTAACCTATTAGGCCAGTCATTCTTTCTAGATGAGACTATTTTTGTGAGAATATTTTCTAGCTCTATATTGGTCACCTCTACCTACCCATTTGCTTGTGGATGGTAGGGTAGTGATTTTCTATGTTGAACTTGATATCTATCTAGAAATGCTTGAAGCATCAAAGACATGAATTGTGGCCCTTGATCTCACACAATTATTTTAGGTGCTCCATACCTTTGTAAAACATTATTGTATATGAAATCTGCAACTTTCTCCTCCTTGGCAATTGGCAATGCTTTGACTTTTGCCTATTTTGTAACATAATCAATACATACAAGTATGTAATGATTTCCCTTTGATGGTGGATCTATTTGGCCAATGAAGTCAATACCTCACTTTTTAAATGGCTCAAGTGAGACCTGTGTTTGTAGTGGCATTTATGTTGATCTTGTAGGCCTACCCATTCTTTGACACTGATCATAGTTTTTGATGTCATGAGATGTATCTTTAGTCATAGTGGGCCAAAAATAGCCTACTCCCAAGATTTTATGCATTTTTCTTATTGTGGATTAATTTCCTACTCCTAGTTCATCATGGCATGGTCTTAATATATCATATACTTCAATTTTCTACACACATCTTCACATCACATGATCTGGGCACATTTTAAACAAACAACAATTAATCCATTCAAATTGGGAGCTTTCCCTAATCAATTTTCTTTTCTATTTTGCTGAAAAATAAGGACATTTATGAGTTCCTAAGTAATTTTCAATATCATAAAACCATGGTGACTGAATAGATATTGTAAATAGATGTTCATCAGGAAATGTATCCTCTACAAGTTCATTATTACCTTGCAAAACCATTCTTGATAAAAAGTCAGCTACAACATATCTCTACCTAGTTTATCAACGATGGCTATATCAAATTCTTATAGTAATAACAACCATCTAATTATACGTCCTCCCACAACAACTTTGTTCATAAGATAATGAATTTCTACATGGTTTGTATGCACAAAAGTTTTATATCTAGTGATATAATGTCAGAATTTATTTATAGCAAACACAATTGCTAAGAATTCCTTCTCGGTAGTAGTGTAGTTTAATTCTATTGGATTGAGGTTTATTCTCACATAATATATAGCATGCATTGCTCTAGATTAATCCTTCTATCCCAGAACTGCTCTAATTGCAAAGTTAGAGGCATTTGTATTGATATGAAATGGTTCGCCCCAAACTAGACTAGCAATAACAGGTGAAGTTGTTAAAGCTTGTTTGTTTTGTTCAAATGACTCCTAACATGATGAAGTCCAAGAAAATTTAGAGTCTTTCTTCAAAAAAGTAAAGAGTGGACCTGCAATTTTACCGAATCCCTCAATAAACTTTTTGTAATAACTGGAGTGCCCTAAGAAACTCCTTATATTTGGTTGACTCTGAGGTATAGGTATTTGTAAAATTATTTTAGCTTTCTGTGGGTCTACTTTAATTCCTTCTTTTGACACATGATGACCTAAGACAATTCCTTTTGTCATCATTAGAAAACTCTTCTCATGATTTAAGGACATCCTATGTTCTTTACATCTATTTAGGACTTTGTCCAAACTTTCCAAAGATTCTTCATAGGTTTTCCCATGGACTATGAAATCATCCATATAAACTTCTACACATGTTGTTGTTAAGTTTGCAAAAATGGGAAGAACAACACGTTGAAAGGTTGTAGAAGAATTACATAATCCAAAAGGTATAAACCTATAAGAAAAGGTACCCCATGGACATGTAGATTTTGTTTTATCTTGATCCTCTAGAGCTACCTGAATCTGGTTGTAGCCACTAAACCCATCAAGAAAGGAAAATAACTACTTCTAGACAAACTGTCCAATACATGATCTATAAAGGGTAATGGAAAGTAGTCCCTTTTGTAGATTTTTTTCATTCTTTGTATTCCACACGTACCCTCTATTTCCCATTTTTCTTAGGTACAATGACTAATGGAGAAACCCATTTGCTATCAGAAATAGGATAAATTAATCCTACATGGAGTAATTTCCCTATCTCTAACTTCATAAAATATCTGACCGCTGGGTTGATTCTTCTCTGAGGTTGTCTTATCAGTTTCGCATCCTTAGTATAGACGTGGTGTGTACATATCTTTGGATGGATCCCTCTCATATCCTTATAATCCCAAGCGAAGGCTTTTGTATTTTTCTCCAAAACTCTTTTAAACCTCCCTCTTGTTTTTTTGTTAAGGCACTGTTGATTAGTAGAGGTTTATCAGCTTGAATTAAGATTTGTTTTGTCTTTTCCTAAAGATTTGAGGGATCACCAATTAAAGTTTTCAAAGGATAAGGATGCGGTATCAATTGATGAAGTAATTGACTCTCATCACATTTTATGTTCCTGGAAAAAAGGACAACATGGTAGAGTTTCTAAATCACAACAACCTTCCAGGTTATCCTCTTTTATATCCATTGATTCTTGGTATTCTTCAGAATTCTCTACCAAGGTCATCATTGCAAGGTCCCTTATTCCTTCATCCTCAGAATTAGGATCATCAATCCAGATTTGATTATTAGATGTTAAAGAAGGTTTTTCTAGTCGATATAGATTTAATTTCTTCTGTCTAATCCCATTAGAAATAGTCATACTACCATATCTACAATCAATTAGTGCAGCAGTTGTTGTTAACCAAAGTCTCCCTAAAATCATAGGATAACCCGACTTTCTCTACTTAGTTTATAAAATAAGGAGGTCAACAAGATAATCCCAAGTGTCAATAGAGATAATGACATCCTCAAGAATCCCTTTAGGTTTTGCAATTGATTGATTGGCTAATTCCAAAACTGTAGTTGTTGGTTTTGTGTTTATAATTCCTATCTCTTTTGTTGTTTTAGTAGTGATAACATTAATGGTAGCTCCTAAGTCAATAAGAACGTTCTGAATTTAAACACCATTAATGCAAAGAGTAACTACAAGACTTCCTAGATCACCATAATTCCGTGGAATTAAATTTCTTGATAAGACATCAGATAATTTCCCTCCAACTTGAATTGTAGGGGGTAATTTATTTTTCCTTCCTAGTGTCGTAACACACAGATTTCTAACCATCTGATTGATTTATGGTATATCACAAATAGCTCTTAAAAGGTGAATTTTAATTTTAATTTTATTAAGCTCATCAATAATCTAAGGATCAACCAGATCATCAGTTTTATCATCTTGTTTAACCACTAGTTCTTGATGAAATCATGAAGGAAATGGTTCTTGTTTAACATGATCTTTCTTGATTTTTTTTTTCAATTTCTTTCACTAAATTTTATTGTTGATCTTCCTTTGTTTCATCCATTTTTGATGGTATAACCCTATTCCTTAAATGAATATCCTTTACTTCAATTTTATTCAGGTTAGATGTGTTTGAATCAGCATTATAGGCAGGTTGCTAAGGTTTAACATTCTTAGGATTGGGAACTAGTTGAGCAAGTATCTGAGTCTGATTGACTGGTTCAGAGCTTGAAGGTTGGTTTTGTCCAGTTGTCTGATTTTGATTCCAAGGTTTCTTTTTCCCTTGATTTTTCCATGGATTGTTTCCTTGATTAGGCTGCCTTTGGGTCTAATTTTTCTACCATTGAGGCTAGTTCCATTGTGAATATTAAGGTTGCCCCCATGGTGGTACCCAAGGGTTTGTCATAGGTGGAGGTGGATTTTGCATTTGTTGAGGGTTCCACTGCAATTGGGGATTCCATTGGCCAGGAGAATTCAATTGGTTATTCCACTAATTTGAACCCCAATTAGGATTATTTCTAGGCTGATCAAAGGTAGGGTTAAACTGTCTTCATCTTACAAAATTCAATTCTTCTTCTATTGGTGTTGGCTTTTTCAACTGGTTCTTAATTTTTGGAAGGAAACTAAATTTTCCAATAGAATGTTTCTTTTCACATATCTCACATAGATCTACCTAATTAAAAGGACATTCTCTTAATGGATGTTTATCCATGCATTTAGGACAATAAATAGGTAAGGGTTCAACTGTTCTTTTATTTGGCTGAGAACTAAGATGAAGGAGGATGTTTTTTTTTAGATTTGTAATTTCTTCCATAACTTTGGAGACATCATCAGAGGAACCTTTGTTTCTTTTCCTATAACCTGGTCTTGTTCTGGAGTAATTCCTACAAATCTCAATGATTTCCTCAAAGGTCTATTTATTTATATCTCCTTTTCTTATCAAATTCAAAGCTTCTCTGCAATCATCATCAATGTCTTTCAGAAAGATAGATTTACTAATTTCTTGATCTAAACCATTTCCTCACCTCTGCAGAATGAATTGATACCTATCTACATAGTCCTCTAAGCTCTCGTCTTCCAACTGCATCATTTTAAATAGTTCTTCCTTTCTATCATGGACTCTACAATAATCTTGGTATTTATCTAGAAAGACTTTCTCCATTTCATCCCAAGTGTTTATTGAGTTTGCATTCAATCCCATAAACCATCATAAGGATGATTCTTTAAGAGTGGATGGGAATAATTTCAATTTTTGATTGTCAAATGTATAATCATAAGTTTGACACAATACTTTAAACTCGAATAAAAATTGATTAGGATCTTCCAAAGTTTTCCCATGAAATGTAGGCAAAATAGAGGGTGAGATATTTTTCATTGGTAGTTCATTTCCTTGGCGATTTATGCCAATGGGAAAGGAAAAAAATTTCTTAGGAACCTCCTCCTCCTAATCTTTGTCTCCCATATTTTTTGACTGGGTAGATCCTGTCCTAGGTGAACTCGTAGTACTAGAATGGGATCCTTCTAGGTATACCTCTAAATTTCCTCTTACAAGTCTTCCAGACTAGTCTCAGTACCTATTCATTAACTAACAGATGAATTCTTACCGACACTTAAGGCTCTAGATTTTATTTTGAAGCCAAATTCTCTTCGGCAATCGTGCCAAAAACGATCGTAGGAAGTCGTTGTTGTCACAATTCCTACTCATTTAATATTATTGAATGTCAACCCAGGGATGTCTAACGCTATTTTCTATAAGAGTTGAATCGGTTCTTGGGGGGTTTTATTGGTTTTGGCTCAATTAGGAGTATTTCAGAGTGATTTATGCTAAATTAGGAGAATTTATGTACTTAACCTATTTAATCAAAAGCAGTTCTATTATATTCTCCTATTTCCTGAGTTATTCTAAATAAATTTTCAAATGGAAATAAAACAAAGAGGGTTTATTACTAGCCAACTCAGATTACAAGAGAATGGAAGATTAATCTTATCTACTTTGTTGAATTCTAAGATCTAATTCAAATTGGACTAATTTCTTCTTAGAAGTAAACTATTCCATTCCACACTTCACTAAATTAAAAATTAATTGTTCCTTTTTGCATAGACTCCATTAAAATGATACTTCAAAATATCTCAGATCTGTAAATGATTCTTAACTAAGAAATAAATCATGGAAAATGTAGATAGTGAAATAAAATCTAATCTAAGATTCTTTCTAATACATAATAAATGCAATGATTCTAACTTTTAAGAATGCATAATTTAAAACATAATAGTGGAAAATGAACTAAACAACTAACATAATCACCTCACTCATAAAACATGATGAAAAGAATCCAACGCAGATTTGAGATCAGCTTCTTTTCTTTTTTCTAGATAATTTGCCCAGATAGGGACGAAGTATAAAGAAAATAACTCTAACTTAAAACAAAAAATGAAATTACATGAGAAGTATCAAAAACTTGATACAATCTAACGTCCAACTGTGTTGGTACTGGATATAAATATCAATCTTTATTTCAGAAACATAAGGTAAGCGAGAAACTTAATCTAATCCCAGTCTAAAAAGATATCCTGGTGTGCAAGAACATATTTGGCTAAGATCCTCGTAACTACCTTCAGTTGCATTGATTCCCATATTTTTGAACTGATCGTGCTTGGGTGGAACTTGGGTTGTAGTTGGCAGATTCTTCATTCGACATGATAAGTTAAAATGGAGATCAACGAATAATAACTCATTTGAAGATGAGTCAAAAACAATTAGCCATTCATCACTTTCAAAACAAAAATAGTTCTCATTGAGCCGAGAAATAAATATCAACTTTAGCTACATAATAAAGGTGCACATATCTTAAAGCATTCATGGATTAATCACCATATTAATCATGCATTTAATAGAAATAAGCATTAATATTGACCTTTCATAATCTAAGTCTTAATACTTCATTAAGTTCATATATGCATATATATAAAGGAAAATATTATGATTTTTAAAGACAAATTATAAAGTATTAAAAAGGTAAAAACTTAATGACTATGAGGTCTTTACTAGGCCTCATCACCACCCAAATAAATACATATATTTTTTTAATCAAATACTAAGAAATGTCTATTCTAGGGTGAGAAAACAAGCAAGGAAGAGTAGATAGACGACATTTAAGGATGACTTTAACATTATTGGATTTAGTAAAATAAAGAATGAAAAATGGTAAGTTTTACATAACATCAAGGTGAATCGAATGTGGGACCTTGGCCTTAATAACTTAGTCTTTCAAAATTCTTCCAAGGGAGACCCTTCCTACAAAATATCTTATTAAAGTAAATTTTTCCAATCAATGGTGTGCATTATCATTTTTTTGAATGTAGAGAACCACATCTTGGGGTGTTTTAATAGACATATCTCATGGAATAGTTTGCGAAAGAACTTCCAAGGTCTCCTTAGTGACGGTGCTATTATCATGCATCATCAAACCTTCAAATCCTACAATAATTATGGAATAACCAACTTGAGGTAATTTAAAGTGGGAAAAGGGCCCGATAGGCATGGTAACCTAGAAAGAACTACAATAAATGTACAAAAACAAAGCCAACTCCTACTTCAAAGGAAGAAATATGAACATGAAGTGGATACAAGAAAAACCTCTCAAAGAAATCCTCCCTCTTCACAAGTTATTTATCAAGATTGACTTTGTTATGATCTTGTTAAAATATAAGTTCTTCAATTGTTTGTATGATAATGTGATACTTTCTTCCCGTGTTAGATTTATCCACATCTTCCCAATTTTTATTTATCATGGTCTCTTCAATGATGGTGCCATTATCATGCATCATCAAACCATCAAATCCTAAAATAATTACAAAGTCACAAAGTTGAGGCAATTTAAAGTGGTAAAAATCCTCGATAGGCATGGTAACCTAGAAAGATCTACAATAAAAGTATGGAAACAAAACCAACTCATAGTTTAAATTAATCAATATGAACATCAAGTGGATACAAGAAAAAAATCTCAAGGAACTCCCTTTCACAAGTTATTTCTCAAGATTGACTTTGCTATGAACTTGTTAAAATACAAATTCTTCAATTATTTGTATGATCTTGTGATACTTTCTTCCTATGTTAGATTTATCCACATCTTCCCACTTTTTATTTATCATGGTTTCTTCAGTGATGCCGCCATTATAATGCATCATCAATCCTTCAAATCCTTTAATAATTGTGGAGTAACAAAGTTGAGGCAATTTAAAGTGGAAAAAATCACTAGTAGGTATGGTAACATAGAAAGAACTACAATAAATGTATAAAAGAAAAATCAACTCCTACTTCAAAAGAAGAAATATGAACATCAAGTGGATAGAAGAAAAAAATATCAAAGAACTCCCCAATTTTCACAAGTTATTTTTCAAGATTGTTTTTGTTATGATCTTGTTCAAATACAAGTTTTTCAATTATTTGTATGATCATGTGATACTTTATTCCTATGTTTGATTTATCCACATCTTTACTACACACATGTGTGTGTGTGTGTGTGTGTGTGTGTGTGTGAGAGAGAGAGAGAGAGAGAGAGAGATGCATTTAATGAGAGATTTGTTTTCTCACTTGTTTTCTTTATTCACTTTTCTCTTTAATTGTTCCTTCATTTCTTACTAGTAAATTCTCTATCTATTTAAATTGAGAAAAAAAATTAATACTATTATAATAGTCCTCATCTTAATGATATTGAATGAAGTACATTTACAATTATTGATAAAAGATAACTACATAATTATTATCACAAACATTGACAATCATTTATGTGAATCATAGAAATATCATATCTATTATAAATTTCAACATGTTACAACATTTTATTTTGTTCTTATTTTTTTAAATTAAAATTGAGAAGCTTATGAAGATGATAAATTCTTCGATATAAAATATAATTTAAATGATAATGTTTATATAAAATTAAATTTGAATAATAATAAAAAGCAACCCAGATAACTATCATATCTATCTCAAACTTGTTATCTGTACTATATATAATAACTTATTTTTACAATATTTCTTGGAATTCTTCGCCTATTTCATATTAAACGTTTTTGCAGCAAATACATTTTCATTAGTTTAAAACTGAAGTACGGAGCAACTGAACAATCTGTGACCGAAACCAGCTTTATTATATAATTCGTAGCATATCCTTGCTACTGCTGTCGGTGTAGATTAAACTAGAAACCCTTAATTCTCAGGTCCGTGGCCATGGCCAGGAGGACCATGCCCACCACCACGCCCACCATGTACACCACCACCACCGTGTCCACCACCTCCACCATGTCCACCACGTCCACCATACCCATCCTGTCCAGCACCATGAAGCCCACCATTAGAATATTTTTCTTCCGCCACCGCGCCGTCAATCAGGGTCCATGCAAATATAAGGCCTAGCAAAATATAGCATATTATCTTCGTACGAGACGCCATTACTAATTCCCAAACACCCACAGATAAACAAACAGCTTTGAGAAGCTTCAGAATGGAATTCCCTATTTATAGCTTTTCTGCGCGTCATTACCATCAGGCAAGATAACTGGAGACGAGAAAATTGATAATTTTACCACAAGATATTGATATGCGCTTTTATAAATTGCTTAGTAAACTATGCAGGCGCGAAGCCCTAAATTTTTGGCGTTGAAGGACATTTGCTATTATCCTCGTCCGCCGTCTATTATTGGTTTTTTTGGAACGCCTTGTTTTTCCACCAAAGCCTACGCGGCGATCTCTGCACCACATAAACAAATCGTCGGCAAGATTTACTTATTGTAGAGAACAAACGCATAAGAGCTTAGATTTTCACGTGACCATTGTCCCGAATTGGATATGTATCTTGACTCAGCAGATGTCCCGATTGCCACTAATAGAATGGAACCAAACTATTGTATTTATTCATTAATAGAAAGAAACAATTGTAACCTTATTATCCAACCCTTCGAAACTAGTTGTATTTATCCATTAACAGAAAGAAATAAATGTAGCCTTGTTATCCACCCCTTCGACGCCGACAAAGCAGAATACACTACGTACCGACACTAAACTTTGAAGCCTTTATCATCATCCATCCCTTTCGCTCCCATAAATTGCAGATTCATTTACATTAAACACACCCAATTACAATTTTTTAAGGATTTATTAGTTGAGATATGACTGTGTGCCGTCCAAATACATTGAATTGCAAATAATGCTCTTGATGTTTAGACCGAGCGAGGCAAGCAAATCTTCATGTTCGTTTGGCATCAATGTTAACACTGTCAATGGTTTGCATGTTGTGTCTGACACTTGAGAGTAGTTGATGTTTTTTGGGTCAGGGATGGGGCGGGTCTATCCAGTATACTTGATAAACCATACCATACCAATGTTAGGTTTGTCAGACTTTAAATCGAGTCAGAATAAAGAAGTTTC
Organism: Sequoiadendron giganteum; assembly: GCA_007115665.2. Lineage (NCBI taxonomy): Eukaryota > Viridiplantae > Streptophyta > Pinopsida > Cupressales > Cupressaceae > Sequoiadendron > Sequoiadendron giganteum. The sequence continues at coordinate 719,809,343 of CM021102.1, forward strand.
AATATTCTTTATTCATTCACCCGGTATTTCTTAATTGTAATTTTGTCTGTCTTTATTTTTCGATCAAATATTACCAGGTCGTTTGCAGCAAGTAACATTACTAAAGTCTAATTCAATTATTGTTTCTCGATTTGATTGTGTATGAGATTTTTGCATCAAAATCTCATACACAATCAAATCTATAAACAATAATTGAATTAGGTATATGGATTGTGGAAACTTGATATCATTAATTACTAAAATCTTATTATGATATTGCTATCAGGATTCAACCGTGTAGTTTAGAGTCAAACTCATTGGCCCATGTTTCATGAGTAATGGTTCACAAGAACTCATATCTCATCATAATGAATGGTCCACTTAGCACTCATTGCATCTAGGTAATGCTCATAGAGGTGAAGCATTGGGCCTTCCCAGGAGGTCACCCATCCCAGTACTACTCTAGCTCAAGTGCACTTAACCACATAGGTTCCTCCAAGGTTAAGCCCACTTAGCTTGCAACCCCATTTGCAAAACCTTCAACAAGTGTTGTGTCTTATGAACCATTCATTATAGAGCCCCTTTAGCTCATCAATTGATAAGTAGGAGGTATTTCCCATAGCATGTCAAATTATGATATTGCTATCAGGATTCAACCATGTAGTTTAGAGTCAAACTCATTGACCCATGTTTCATGAGTAGTGGTTCACAAGAACTCGTATCTCATTATAATGAATGGTCCACTTAGCACTCACTACATCTAGGTGATGCTCACAGAGGTGAAGCACTGGGCCTTTCCGAGAGGTCACCCATCCCAGTACTACTCCAACTCAAGCACACTTAACCTTGGAGGAACCTAGATGCAATGAGTGCTAAGTGGACCATTCATTATCATGAGATACGGGTTCTTGTGAGCCACTACTCATGAAACGTAGGTCAATGAGTTTGACTCTAAACTACACGGTTGAATCCTGATAGCAATATCATAATTTGACACACCATGGAAAATACCTCCTACTTATCTACTAAAGTCTTCTTAAGTTTTCATTCACAAGCAAAACATTTGATTAGATGAGGGGAATCAATAGACTTACAGTTTAACTTTATCATCTATATTAGTTATATGTAATTTTATAGGGTTTTAATTTTAAAATATGAAATGTTTTCTTAATCCATCTATAATTAAGATTCAGAGGTCTAATTTATCACACAAGATTGTGGAAACTTGATATCATTAATTATTAAAGTCTTCTTAAGTTTTCATTTACAAGCAAAACATTTGATTAGATGAGAGGAGTCAATAGACGTGTAGTTTAACTTTATCATCTATATTAGTTATATGTAATTTTATAGGATATTCATTTTAAAATATGAAATGTTTTTTAAATCTATCTATATTTAAGATTTGGAGGTCTGGTTTATCACACAACTTATCACACTATTCTTAAAATATTTTTTTTAAGTTTAATCAAAATTTCATCATAGAATTATGAATAATTGAAAAAATATATCATTTCCTTTTAGACCAATACCATATTCTTATTTAAAATAGAAAATAAATTTATGAACCAATATGAAACATGTATCTTTTAAATTTTTATCTTTTTTATAAATATATATTTTTAATAATAATGTAGATTTATATATTGTGTTTGATATTGTTCTCAATTTTATTTATTTATTGTTCTTTTGGTATTTGTCTTTCAATTGTTAATTATTTATTTAAATTAATATATATTTATTTTCCACACATTTAAATATTTAGGAAAAATAACAAGAAAATTAAATTAAAATTAAGATATATTTTTAAAAATTGTGAATGTAAGCAACTAAAATTTGGAGAAATATAAAACTATTATGAATGAATTAAAAATTAGAAATTTTTAGTATTAAGATTTAATGGTATATGTTTTGTAACGTTAAGATATCATATTGCAACAATCCTTTTGAAATATTTTGGCCCTTCCCATCAGATGATTAAAATAGAGGGAATAATGTGTGCTTGTATTTAAATGTTGAAAATGATCTAATATATTTTTTAATTCTTTAAAGATTAAAATAGGAAATATGCACAAGATGCAATAGATAAACCTCTTAATTTTAGGTGTCATTTTTTTATGCTTACATGGGCATCTTTAGAAACACTTACTTAAGGAAACCCTCCTATTCCCTTGATTACTCTTTAAAGACCTCTGTAGCTAAAGATATTGTAAAAGGAAAACTCCAACCCCATGTAAAAGGTTCTAAACCAAATGGTTTGTACCAATCAAGTCTCAAAATGAAAAATGTATGCAATGCATTAGAAAAGAGGTCTACCAATGGGAGATTTTAATAAAAAAATTGGCATTCTTAAGAATTTCAAGGAACTTGGTTCTTCTTTGATTGAGAAACATTCATCTAATAAATATTTAGATTTCCCTAATTCTATATACTTACCACTAAAATTTCAATATTTGTCTATTATGGAAGGATTAGCCATATAAGGGATTTCTCTTTATCCAATTTATATAAAGAGATCTAATAGATATCATGAATCAAATAATGTAGATATTGGTTTATTGTTAGATCTACCATTATGACATATATACTCCTTTTGAATATTCTATAAGTTGTTTCATAATAGAAGCTATTCAAAAAATTATTGGTAAGGATGTTTCTAAGATGAAGGCTCCTACTGCATTAGGCTTCCAATGATATGATATTAGCATGTTGGCATGGATGAAATCTCTAAAATGGAGAGAAGATAGACTTGTAGAAGCTAAATATGATTAGAAAAACACTAATAGAAATTGGGGCCATTTTCACTTTAGATTCTCATTTCTCTACTCCCAAAAATGATAGTTATTTCATGAAATACTCAGGATTTGAGAAGAACCTCTATGAACATGTTGTCTGAGACCTTTTGTGGGTTCATAATCTTAATATCATATTTCTTTAGAAAATTGAACTTTCAATGTAGGAAACATTATGCCTATGCTTTCGAAAGGTAGTTAATGTCAATATGTTGGAGCTTAGATTTTTGTTGAAGAGTTATCTTTTTGATGGGGTATTTATTTAATTACACCTTCTTCTTGAATTGCAACATGCAACCATTGACAATGTTAACATTGATACTAACCAAACATGAATATTTACTTGCCTCACTTAGTGACCTAGGTAGGAGAAAAACTTTGTCTAAGACTTTATCAAAAGAGACATCTAAAGCAACCTTTGCCTTCCTAGCGACAAAAAATTTAGACCAATGAAAGCCTTTTCTGACAATGTGAGAAGATAGATCAACTAGCTTTCGAACAAAAACATACTTATCCACAAAAGAAATTCAACCAAATATCAATTAAGATTTCTTCCACCTTGTCTAAAGATCCATTCCACTTATCATGACTATTACCTAATTTTAAATATAATTAAATAATTATAAAATCTATAATTTAACACCAAAATTTCAAATACTTATTATATATAACTTAACGACCATTTTATAGTTTAATAATAAATCTTTTTAAAATGGCAATTGGATGTATAAGGACAGAGACAGCCACATAGCCCGCCATATCTAAACTAATTAATCTTAAAAAATTGCAATTGGGTGTATTCTGGTATGAACGTACAATGCAATTTATGGGCGTCAAAGAGATAGACATTGGCTTCAGATTTTAGTCAGTAGTTAATGTATGCAGCAGTTTGTGTGCGTCGAATTCGATAATGGACTCGGATTTTAGAATGGGTTGTCGATAAATACAATTATATTTGTTCCTATCCATTAATGGTTATGGAGACATCTGCTGACTCCCGATATCTTATCTAACAATTGATAAAAGCACATGAAATATCTAGTAGTAAAATTATCAACCGACTCTTGAGCTATTGTTTGGTCCGATGGTCACTTGAGTGATACGCTGGCGTGCACAAAAGCTATACATAGGAAATTCCATTTTTGAGCTTGCCAAGGCAGGTCGAACTTATCTGTGAATGTTTGGGAGTCAGTAATGGCGTATCCTAAGAAGATAGTATGCTATATTCTGCTGTGCATTATATTTGCGTCGAACCTGCTTGATGATGCCGTGGCGGACGAGAAGTATTATGGCGGTGGAGAAAGTGGAGAGCGTGACAGGGGCGGTGGGTATGGTGGTGGTCGAGGCGGTGGTGGTCCTCCTGGCCATCGTGGTGGGTATGGTAGTGGTGGTTATCTTGATGGTCCGCCTGGCCATGGTGGTCGGGAAGGTCGTGGTGGCTGGGGCGGTCCTCCTCGCCATGGCCAGGGGCCGAATAATTAAGGGTTTGAGTTGAATGTAGACCGGTAGCAGAAGCATGTTATATATGCGATTAATTAGCCGATAGGCTATTGTGGGTGGGAAATCCCATGGGATTCGTCTGATGTCTGATGCCGCTGAAGTTTTCCGGCAATGGTTTTAAGTGGTAGACGATAAGAGCGAGGCCCCCTGTACTGTGCACGGTATCCTCAATATATTGCTGTAAATGTTAGTGCAATTAATAGGAATGGCATGCTTCATTTACATGCCAACAGTCAAATCCAACAATCCACATTCAAGGGTCGTGGTATATGTGAAGATTAGGGCACTCTGCATCGAGGATAGAAGGTGGGGGGGAAAGGTTCTTGGAAGGAAGATACAAGACCCTGCAAATCGGGGTTACATTCTAAAAAGGAAAGATGAGATTGTAAATCTGGAATTGGCCTCATCATTGTCTCGTCGACGGGGAAGCTGTACTAGTTCGCCAGCCCCAACATGAGCAGACATCACCATCAAGCCAGTTTGGGGACATGGCAGATAGGAAAGAAAGCCCTCTTACAATAAAGAATCTACGTAGAGATATAATGCCTTGACTTCATATATACCTAAGGATTGGTGAAAGGTCGTTCTAGACAAAGTCGTGGTGCGGAACATCAGTTTACAGGCGAGAGAGATTTATGGGCGAGGTTTTGGGTGGGCTACGAGGGTTTGGTCATACTCGTACGCAACTCAGAAGATAGCGTGCATTTTCCTGCGCTCGCCACAATAGAAGTTTGTCAAAGGAGGGTTGACTTTGAGGTATCGAGCTTTATAGATTGGTTGGATTCTACAGAGGAGGAGGCGAGGGTTTGAATGGATGAGTTTAGGAGCTGATCAGTTGGAAGAAATATGTCGTTCAGAAGCATTCATTACGAAGGACATTGTCAAGACGCCTCAACTCTGCGGGAAGCTCACTTTTCCTCTCTCTCTCAAGCAGGTCAATTTCTTTCTTTTTTCTCTTTTTCATCAAGTCAATGTTGCTCTCCAAACTTCAAATCATCAATTTCAAGCTACAATTAAATGAAATTATTTTATCCACGTCTACCAGCTATGGTAGTTTAGGGGGATACGAAGCCATGGCTAACATTTACGGCTCAAAATTAAAGAGACTGTATGTTGTGTGCGTATTTGGGGATTTGCATGTCCCATATAATAAACAACGTGTAAGGCGTTTAAGCTTTGCCCCTTAGGCTTGGTCAGTGCACAAAGAACAAATCAAGGGCACGACATCAAATTTTGTGTGCTACAATTTCCTTTGCGAGGAGAGTATATCTCTCATTGTTGATTTTCATTAGAAAACCTCGCTTCTTCATGGAGAACAAGCACGGTACCAAACCCCAAGATCTTGATGCAGGACACTTGTTGACCAAGTGTGTTTTAGTCCTTTGCTTTTGATTTGCTTTTAGGAGAAAAATTACACTGTGGGGGAAACCTTTTACCGAAATTCTAGTAATTACTAGATGGCAGCTATAGTCTGTTATAGTTGAGTTGGTCATTTGATGTGAATTTGAATATAGAAGTGAAATAACAAAATGGGTCGAATCTTCACCGAACACAGTCTGTAATTACTACTAAGTAGATTGGACATATATATTTTCAGCATCCTAGGCCTTATGGTACATGTTCGAGGGAGGATTGTAAGGTCCCAGAAAGTCTGCAGAAACTCAAGGCCAAACACTAAATATATTTGGAAAAGATTAAATGATTTCTGCAGTCTGTTCGACAACTCCATTTAAAATAATGGAGTATATACTCTATCTTTATTTGCATTAGCAAGTTGCATTTGAAGTCATTAATATTTTTGAAGAGCTTATTAAAAGTGTACTGAAAGATAGTCTAATGGTTTCAGTTGTTGGAAAATTGGAGCACCAGGGGATGGGCTCATTGTGTAACATCGATTATGATTTGCTCTGATCATATGAGCAGACATTTTCAAAATGAAATTATATTGAAGTTTGATATCCATAAATGCCCAAAAGAAGCTAATATCAGCTAAGGGAGCAATCAAATCAAAGGCAACTCTTCTAGCAGTGGCAACTTAAGTCTATATATTAAGTAGTGATAAAATCTAGAGTGCCCAGAAATATTTTCAAGTAGAGAAGAAGTTATCATGAAGTCAAACGCAACTTATATAACTTTCAAAATTAAGATGTCTCCCCTGTACAACTTAAATTTTAAATGCTTTAATGTATTTATAACTTAAAGTAGAAGAAATTTTGTTATACAAGATTATATGCTGACATGACAATCAGATTTGAAGTATCTAGTGCCATTTTGAAGGTGAATCAATTTTCTAAGGTCAAAGATTTGATTTATTGCAACCACGATGCTATAAAATTTGCAAAAAAATTCAAAAGAAAATTCATAGGAATAGTTTTTAATGCAATAACTGGCATAAGAAACTAAAATTTTTTGTTGTATCGTCCATCCAAATTTCCAATCCATAATTTGAGTCAACCATTCAATCATCACAGACACACAACTTGTATTGACTATCAAAATGTCTTGTAAATGAACTGTGCATTGTATGTTTGAATCTCAAACTCATGATACTTATGAAACTTACCCATAGGTCTTGTTGAGTTTTGAGATATTTAGAGTGTTCAAGTCTTTGTGGGGCATTTTGGAATACTCCACTCTTTGTGATCCTTAAAGAAGATATTAACTGTGATCATAAGCTTGAATATGGATGCTTATAATATGATTATGACCTTGAGTTTGGGTGTTTAAATCTTCAGGAAAGGGAGGGACTTACCTATGAAATGCTGGTCTTTCACCATTTCTAAGAAAATTCGCAAATATGCATCATTGTACTGACAATATGTAAAGTATAATACCAGGGGACATTGAATAATGTTCCAGTATATTAAATGATCATTATAATCATTTAGTTGGGCGGATTTTCCTTGGAACTTTCAAAAAATATGTCAAGGAAGATGGAAATATATTATAATGATATAGCATACAATTATCTTAAGTTCAGTGGACAATTTGGAGGAAAATAAAACTTGAGCAGTTGTGTGGGGGTGCAATCTCAATCTTAAAGATATTGCAGTAAGTGGCTAATTTTTGATATCATTAAAGGGTTTCATTAAAATAATAATTATAGATTTTAAGATACTTTGTGGTGTAGACTCTACATCTAGGAATTTTTTAAAGCTTCTTCCTTAGGGTATCGAGGGATTCTTTCTTTTGGAAGCTCATAATGCTCTCTTGATGCACCATATTTACTTATTTGCTAGCATATGTTGAAGGCAATATATTATAGCGCAATTGATTTGCTCTAAATTTTAATAAAATAACACAATATGAACCAACCAAAAGGAAAAATCAATATAATGAAGTTCTCAAACGTTTAATGTAATGTCTATAAACCCTACCAACAATAAACCACTTTTTCTTGACACCTGGTCCCTAACTCTTGGGTATATCTAGGGTAAATCTATATTTAACAATTTATTGTGAATGATTTTATTTCTACAGGAAAATTATTTTTACAAACTAAATAAACTACAATAGAAAATTTGAGGCAGGGGCTAGCTAGTACGTGCGACTTCTTCAATGACTTAAGAATTACTAGATAAGTGCATTTTTGTTAAGGAAATAGAGAGGACCTAATAGGTAACCCTTTTTTATATTGTGAAAATTGTTCCAGTTATGATCTTTTTGGCTTATCATAACTCTCATTGATATGACGGTTCATTGGTTTTGGCCTATGCTACCTTGAGTTTTGGTGATTGACACAAAGGCACAGGTTGATGTGGCAGTTGTAAAATATTTTTAAGGTTTCATTGTGATTAAAATGATTATTTGGTTGTATTTAGCATAGTAAATTTAGTGTATGGTTGTTCACAAATTTTGTTGGATTTCATATTTTTATATATATCTTGAAAGTTAAAAACTATAGTTCATTAATATTATTACGTCGAAAAGGATCAAGGGTCAATGGTGTATCAAACTTTCTCAAATTTTGAGACGACTAAGTAATCTATTTAAATAATGTGAGGTAAGCTAATTAAAGGCAAGGTCAAACTTAAGGACTTGACCATGTACGAATTTAAGTAGGCACCAATTGTTATTAACTTAACCTAACAAATTGTAATTGACAGTTTATTAATATTTAACAAGGGGAGATGATTATTCCTTGATGCTAATCATGTGTGCTTTAGTGCCTCCTCATTGTGGGGTTATAAATTGAATAATTGGTAATTTGTTGGGATTTTTGCTAACCATTCTATTGCTTTTGTTTTGTAGGTCTTGAAGACAAATGGCATATATCATAGAACCTCATCATCAACCACCAACAATTGTATTATACATAACCAATCTCTTGAGTTAGTGATTTCCATGTGTCATAAAATAGTTTTTGTATTATAAAAAATATTTTCTCGCAACATGCAGTTTTCCATTATGTTACATTTGGTCAGAAGGTATATCATTAACCAACAACAACTGTATTTGATTCAATCAAATTTTTAAGTTACATGTCTTCTTTCATTGTAGAAAAAAATATTTATGTTGTGAAACCATTTAGCCTAGCATACCAATTTAAATAAAGTTCCATTTGTTCATATTCAAATTTTATCACATCCCATCATCAATTCACTTTTCCTATAAATAGTTAGTCTTAGGAAAAGTAATTTACATTTTCTTGCGATTTTTTCCCCTGCCCTTCAATACATTGTTAGAGTATATCTTGCTATCGGCGTAACTATTGCACCTCGTTGAGGTGCAAGCGCTAGTTATAGAATAAATCTGGTTTAGGTCATAGGTTGATCAGTACTTCAATTGTAAACATATGACAATGTATTTTCTGAAATGTTTAATATGATAGAAAAAAAATCCAAAAGAAAAAATTTCAATTAGGGGTGAGGGTTCGATCGTGGAACAGGGTTCAATAGTGGGGACAAAATTAGTCTTTTGTGGGCCCCATAGTGGAGCGTCTTAATATCTAATTGTAAAATATTTTTTATCCAAAATTAAACAAAGTTTGTCCAATCACTATACAAATAAAAAATGTTTTTTAAATGGTTTATATTTGTTTGAAAAACAAGTAACTATTTACACTCTTACATGTTAGAGAATATTCATAACTCATCTGACACCACCAACATACAATCCAACTTGAATTAGAATGGATCGTAGCATGAAAACATGTAGCCAAAATATAAAGATAGTATAGCCCACACTCTGCTTACATATCAACCAGTGTTGCATTACATCACCATCAATATTTTCAAAGATCTTATGTCATGAGAACAATTAAGAACCAAGACTATCCCATCACCAAATCCAATCGAACCCACTCCCCTATCCCACTTTCCCAACAACACAATACTCAAGAAAAATCAATCATTCAAGTGTGTCTCATTAGTCAAATTTCAATGCACAACTACTGGTGCCTTCTCCTCATTTGCCATCCGCAACTACCAAAAAAAGGTGTTAAAGGCCCCTAAAATTGCCTAGAAAGAAAAAAAGGATTACACACCATAAATACATACAAACTTTGCAATTGAATGCATTGAAACATGTTTTGAAATTTAAAAAAGGACAAAAATTAAAGACTCCATACCATTGAACCAACATTGAACATATAAAGAGATTTACAAATTAAAAAATGCATTACTCAATCTTTGTCAATTTTCATTTAGTGTGTCTCACTTTCATATTCATATTTGCATTTTTTTGGAGGAAGTCGCAAAAAAAAGAAAGCAACATCAACATCACGCTATCAAGTTATAGGTATTCTACTACTATTAATTTTTTATGATTACAATTGCCATACTGTATGTTATGCAAATATTTCTTACAAACCTATATCTCAATATCTAGGGTTTCAACCTAATACTATTTACATTGAATTTTTTATTTATACTTTATTCCTAGGAATGTCAATTTGTTGTATGTGATGTAAATGTTTTTCACAATAATTTGTAACTCAATATTTGGGGTTTCAACTTATACTGTTTATGAATGTCAATGCATAAATGTTGTATATAATGTGATTTTTTCACCCAATCTGCTATAAGTGCACATGATCAAATCATTGTAGTTCAATTCATATGTTTTTTTATATTTTATATGTCTAGGAATGCCAATCAGTTGTATGTAGTGTAAATTTATCACCCACTAACTTGTAACTCAATATATGGTTTCAACTTATAATGTTTATGGATGTCAATGCATTTTTGTTCAATACAATGTGATTTCATTTATATTCTATATGCCTTGAAATGCCAATCTATTCATGTCTAGGCTTTCAACTTTCAACTAAGTATTTTTACCTCACTAAGCCTATACCATTGTCTTTCATATTGATAATGTTTAACCAATGTTCGTGCATGTCAAACTATACTATTTTTACAATATATATGTGCAGATACACACACACACACACACAAAAGAACATATTAGAACTAACAGAGTTATGTATTTATCCCAAGTAGCACTATACTAGTATATATATATATATATATATATATATATATGACATATGTACCAAACATGCACTTCTAATATTTTGCCGTATAAAATGTGATTGTTACACTCAATCTATTTTAAGTGCACAATTATTAATGCCTACCAATGTCTATCTAATCTATATGATGTTATTGTGTCACCCACTCTGTTGTAAGTGCTCCAGTAAATGTGAATTCATTTATATTCTATATGCTTGGGAATGCTGATCAGTTGTATGCAGTGTAAATGTGTCACCTACTAACCTATAACTCAATATATGGGGTTTCAACTTATACTTTTTATGGATGTCAATATATTTATGTTTCACATAATGTGATTGTTACACCTAATTTGCTCTAAGTGATTCCACCTCAATTCTTAATGCATGTCATTTCTAAGTGATTTCACTTCAATTTTTAATATATTGTTTATGGATGTCAATTCATTTCCGTTCCATACAATGTGATTGTTACACCTAATCTTCTCTAAGTGAATTCAATTTAATTATTAATGCCTACCAATTCCTATCTATTCTATAGGATGTTGTGCCACCCACTCTACTATAAGTGCTCAAATAAATGTGATTTGATTTATATTATATATGCCTTGGAATGGCAATTAGTTGTATGCAATTTAAAAGTCTCGCCAAGTAATCTATAACTCAATATATGGTGTTTCAACTTATAATATTTATGGATGTCAATGAATTTTTGTTCCATACAATGTGATTGTTAAACCTAATCTACTCTTAAGTGATTTCAGTTCAATTCTTAATGAATTGTCATTTTTAAGTGATTTCACTTTACTTCTTAATATACTTTTTATGGATGTCAATGTATTTTTGTTCCATACAATGTGGTTGTTACACCTAATCTACTCTAAGTGATTTCATTTCAATTCTTAATGCATACCCATTCCTATTTGTGAACTACAGGATGTTATTGTATCACCCACTCTACTATAAGTGCTCAAGTAAATGTGATCTCATGTATATTCTATATGCTTAGGATTCTCAATCAGTTGTATGCAATGTAAATGCGTCACCCACTAACCTATGACTCAATATATGGGGTTTCAACTTATACTATTTATGGATGGAAATGCATTTTTATTTCATACAATTTAATTGTTACACTTAGTCTACTCTAAGTGCACAAGACCAAGTCATTTCAGGTCAATTTTTAATGTCAACCAGTGCCTATCTATTGTATAGGATGGTATTTCCTCATCCACTTCGATGCAAGTGCTTATGGAAATATGATTTCATTTATATTGTATATGCCTCTGAATTCCAATCTGTTGTAAATGTGTCACCCACTCACCTATAACTCAATATCTAGGCGTTCATAATATTTTGATTATGAAAATGATTTTATATTGTATATAATGTGATTGTTACACCCAATGCGCTCTAAGTGCATAAGACAAAGTTCTTTCATTTCAATTCAAATTGTGCTCAGTTTTTTGTCTATAAGAAAAGTAATAGGATGAAATAAAAATCAAACTGATACGAAAAATTACATTATAAACCATCAACATGAACATTAAAGAAAAATAATGTGTTCATGCACCATTGTGACTTTATCAATGCTTATTGATGACTTTTATGATTTCTTAAAACTAGTTTTGTAATATATGTAAGTGCAATATAAAGGTGAATGGGGACCAATCCATCAAAGAAGATTGGCATGACAAAGTTACCAACACGTAAAATAAGGGTTACTGTCCCACTATGTAAGAACCTATTATAGAAGCAAACAATGGTCCCCAATCTGATGAGGCAGTTGTTGAGATTGGTGTGCCTCCATGCAATTTAAGAACAACAACATGAGAATAGGAATGGTCAACAAAGGACATGAATAGGGATCTAGAGGATATGGAGGGAAATGGGATTTCCACAAGGGTTGTTGCCAAGTGTAGTGTAGAAAAATGTACACCTTTACATTTTCACAATATGTTTGCATCCCCGTAATTGACTGGACTTAATTAAGACTTTAATTGGCCTAGCTATTCATTCACAAGCCTAATTAATTTTATTTCGGAAAGGGAAACCCACATTTAATTAATTCCCACATTGAATTTAACACCTTGGAAATTGAGTGTCCTAGATTTAGGTCCTAGGACCCACTCGGCCAAGGGCGAATGGGCCCCCCTTGAGTCTTGGGACCGAATTTTTAATATATTTTTGGTGACATTTTAATTATCTAAATTCAAATTTCAAAGGTTAGCTTGTGATGTTTAATTGTTGGGTAATTAAGGAAACACTTATAAATACATGGTTATTTTATCAATTCAACATTAAAAAACAAGAGACAATTTTCACAAGAGAAAATATTATTGTCAAGAGAATTGAAGAGCACATTTATCAGTCATCTACAATAGTATTCAAGATCCTATCATGATGTCAAAGTTTATTTTGATTCATGCATGTTTTTGGAGCTAGCATTGTGATGTAGGTTTCAATTTTCAAGTATTCAAGCATCAAGATCTATCAAGCATTCAAGCCATTTCATGCAAGATCCAATCTTTACAGAGATGTGTTAGACTTTAGTCCTTTATAGGCAACCATTAAAGGGTTTGGTGAGGTGTAACAAGATTTTCTCATTCATCAATTCCTTCATTTTGTCATTATTTCATTATCAAGGTTTAATACCAAACTAGGGTTTGACCAAGGAAAACCCTTATCCACCAAAAAGAAACCATTTTCTCCTCTCTTTATATGTGTAGATTTGTAGGTGAAGAAGGATTGAAAGTTGATCAAAAGTGAAATTTTGTAAAGTTGGCATCAAAGTTTTCAGGACACGAAAAATTAGATCCCTAATTTATTTCTGAATTTTTAATAGTGAAACCTAAGGAACGAAAGCTCATATATTGCACTAGAGGACCCCCAAAGTTGAGGAAAAACCTTGTACATAGACCCATTTTCCCTTTGATGAATGAGTCCTAGTAGGACACTTTGCAACACTTTTGGTGACTGATGCACATCATTTACCCTTCTTAAATCTTCCTTGAAGTTGATGTTTTTGTTAGTTCTATCCTTTAACCTTATATTACAAGTTTTACTTCACATAATTGAGTTTATTAGGCATTTTATTTTCATCTCCCAAAAGTGCATTTTAGTCATATTTTACCCTTTTTTGTCATAAGAAGAACAACAAATCTTTTAATAGGCTTGACTCACCTAAGGGTTGAAATTCAATCCTACCTTTGAGTATCTCTTTTTCTTAAGGAAAATAGAAAAAGTGTAGGTGCATACATCCATTTGACCATTCCATTTTGGATCACCCACTTACCTTTTTCTATGTTTCATTTTAGTGAACCCGACATTGTTAAACTATAAACTTTTTAAAATTGGTAGTCCTCTGAATCCTAGATCTATAATTGGCATTGCATTATTTTATTTGAAATCTCATTTATGGTTTCAAAATTATATTAGTGTGCTTTGAATTGTATTTAGGGCTTATTTTTGCATGTTTCCATCATTTAAATCCATAAAAAATAGAAATTTTGTATACATCTTGCATTGTAGTTGCATCAAGAGTATCTTTTAGTCATTTAGATTCCAATTTTAGTTCAAATTTCATTCAAAAATTTATCACTTTGTTCGTGCTCTTTGTCATTAGTTAAAATTTCATTAGGACACCTAAAATTGGAAAAATCTGTCACAAAATTCAATCTATGACCTAAAATAGAGAATTCAAACATCAAACCAAAAACATTAACTTTAATTTTTCCAACCCCTATACAAAGACTCATTTTCTCTTGGGAAAACCTATCCTTATAAAAAGCTCCTATTCAAATTCATGAGCATCATTTTGTCTTTGTTTTCATCATTTTATTCTTTTGTCAGATCTTTGTTTCAGTTTCAAAAGATAGAAAATTCTATACTTTCTTGCATTAAGTTCAATTGGTTAAATTAAGTGCATTGTTTGAAATCAAAATTGGCATTTAAAAAGAAATATTTTTTAGGATTTTGCATAGCATAATTAGTAAATTATCATGTTTCAAATTTCAAAACTTTAAAAGTTGGATAGATTATTTTTCTAAAACATTGCATTAGTTGGATAGAGTACTCTTTATTTTTTGCATGTCCACTCAAAACTATAAATTTCAGTGTCTTTCCTTTTCAATTATGCTAAGAAAAATCTCATTAACAAGCATGTTAGTCATTCTTCCAATATATTTCCCACTTATGAGAGTCTCTTAGTGCAATAGAATGAAATTGTTGACACATTCATTAATACCACATTGCATATGCTTCACTCATCCCCTAATATCTCTCCTATTTGTGAGATTGTTTTGATAAGAGAGGAGGAAAACATAGATAATCATGACAACCATATTTGTTCTTCTCCAAATATCTCTCCTATTTGTGAAAAAAATATTTTGGTGTTAAAAGATAGACTCATTGAGAGTCATGAGAATCTTATTTCTCCCTCTCCTAATAATTCTACCACTTGGGAAGATATGATTGAAAGAAAGGATGCAATCATTGATAAGAAAGAAATCCATACTTGTTCTTCCCTAGATACCTTCCCTACTTATGATTAAGTTATTTTAGAAGATCCAACCATTGAATGGCATGAAAATCTTGTTTGCTCCTCTCCTAAAGACTCTCCCACTTGGGAGGATATTATGGCGTAAGTGGATGAGATCATGGACTCATTTATTAACATCACTTTGCCTAATCTTCATTCATCTCCCAACATCTCCCACTTACAGTGAGAATAATTTAGTACAAGAGAGTGCAATCATGGATAATCATGAAAACCGTAGTTCCTCTTCTCCTAATACCTTTCCTACTTGTGATGAAGGTATCCTAGTGAGAGGAGACAAAATCATCGACAATCACGAGAATTTTGTTTGTCCTTCTTCGAATTCTTCTCCCATTTGGGAAGATATTGTCCCAAATGAAGATGATATAATAGATACATTTCTTTCAAAATATTTTATTGTAGACATTTAAATAGCCCTAATTGATATTATGCATATGATTCTGATTAATTAACATTACTTCCTCCTAAAATTGCTTATGCATTAACCAATTAATAAAAATAATCTTTATTATTAGTTAAATTCATCAACTTCTACTATTAATCAAATAATTAACTTTATCAAATTAATTCACCCTCTATTGAATAATGTTCATCACATTTAATTAATTAAATAAATTAAATAAATTTATTGAATTAAAAGTCCTAGTGTCCTTTCATTTGATTAAATAAATCTAATTATTTAACAAATGTCATAAATACCCTAATCCACTCAAGTTGATTACTTCTAAATTAATTAACTCCTAATCCTCATTACTAATTTCTCTAGCTTTTGAATCTACTTTGGTTGAGTAAACCCATGGTCAACTAACCAAGTTGCACATGAAAAAAAATTCTTCTAATTAGGTAAATAGCCTATTTTTCTCACAAAAGCACATTCTTTGGAATATTCTCTCAACTTTAATTTCCCTCCAAAGGCTTTAAATAACCTCTTACAAAGGTGTTTAATGCTCTTACAAGAGTCACCTTTGCCTTATATGGCCTCTTACATGCCATATTTCCCCTCTTACATCTCTACTATTTTCATTCAATTCTCTTACATTCTCTTAGAAATCCATCTACCAACCTCAACTCTTCACATTATTCAAAATGTACTCCACACATCCATATGGCTTTCATTAGCCTTGTGACAAGTGTCACAATGCTATAGGTCCCCATTTTAGTCCCACATCCTCCAATTTCATTCATTATTCAACCCTTGAGTCCTATAAATAAAGAAATTATCCATTGAATATGGATCCACAATCTCATGCAATCTTACCATAGACATATTCATCTATAGCAATCACTCATTTTCATGTCATTTTAGCTTGGTTACTATACTTTTGCATGATCTTCATCACCAACACATCAAGAAGATCTTGAAGCTTATCAAAGGGATTGGAAAAGGGCCACTTTCAACATCAAAGTGACACCAATCCCCTTATGGGATGGAGTTTTGATCTAGTTAGACAAGTTTACATGTTCATTTTCTTGTGTCATATATTTTATTTCATGTTTTCATCTTTATGTTTGATCAATAATTTCATAGGGAATGGTTGTTTGTGTTTTCTTTCATGACCAATCTTGTTTGTTTTGTCTATTGTTAGTTATTTTCAACTCACCATTTACATTTTGCGTTAGAGGGAGGGATAGCCACTTAAAATTTCCTGTTATTTTCCTAAAATTCATTTTTTTGGCTAGAGGAAGGTGACACCAATTTTCATAACAAGAGTGTTGCCTTTGCTTGTCGTGTTGCTTTTGCAGGAACATTCAACATTGCCTTTTCTTCCAGCACCGCCTTTGTTGTCCAATAGCATTTTCATTGTTTCCTATCATATTGGATTTACTATAACACCACCTCTAATGTCTTGGTCAACTGTGGTTTTACAAAATTTTAACCAAAATGCCACATTTGCTTCAACATCACATTTGCATATCTTGTGTTGCTTTTGTGCTCTCTATCTACTATAGAGCACCACTTTTATGTTTCACTAGAGGATTGTCTCTGTAAAAATAGATTTGCCTTTGTTGTCCAGCACTACCTTTGCAGTTTGGAAGAAAATAATCAACTTGGAAGACTAAAAATTATTTTCTAATGCTCATTGTCATAACCTAGGATTTCCATTACTGCTTTTCATCTTCTATTTTAGGCCCAACTAGCTTTATTTTAGATTTAAAATTAATCATTGACTTGAGCTTTTCAAATTGGTTAAAATTGAACCTACAAACTTACTAGATAATTGCTATGTTGGGTAAAAATTAAACAAGGAAAACTCAAACTCATTTTGGTGCTTAAAATGAACTCACTATTGCTTTGAAGGATAAAATGAACAAGTGTTTAAGTGAGTAATCTTGTTCTTGACACACATCAAGTGTAAATCCTCTCCCTTTGTGCTTCATGCAATCTTGGGTGATGAGAAACACTGAAGTGTAGCTTTTCATTCTTTGTGAACTTCAAGTGTGTGTCCTCTCCCTTCACACCTTTTGGCAATCCTAGGTGACAAAAAAAATCTTGATATTTTTTCTTCACGTATTTAATTTTTATGTCAAAGTGTTACCTTTAAAGGACCTACCTCCCAACTTGTGAGAGGAAATGACCCAAGCGATGCTTTCATTTCAGACCGCTATATAAATTAATTGGTTGTGACTAAAGTCATCGACCAACTAGTGTTGTTGTCCTATACTGACAAGTGCCACCCCTAGTATTAATGTGATATATTAAAATCCCTTCCTAGGAAGGTATTGGGAGGCCTCTTAATTGAGCTAATCTTGTTACATGTATAGCATTAATTTTATCTCAAAAAATTTAAGTAAGAACCACTTGTTGTAGAGACCAAAAACCTTTTTACTTGCTAGTGTAGGAACGGTCGTTTTGAAGCCACCCTACATTCCACTATTTATTATAGAGAAAAAAAATCCTTCAGACCTTCGGATCTTCAGGGTGTGAGATTTGGTGTGCCCATGTAGTGTAAGGGGGAGCTAATGTCACCAAATCTCTAGTTGTTTGGAGTTTTAAGATAGAATTTTGGTGCTCTGTTAGGGTTTTAGGACCTAGGGAAAAAATCTCCTATAGTTTACATTCAAGGATGACCCTAGATATCTCAACCCAAGAATAGAGGTGAGAGATTTGACAATAGGGTATCCTCTAGGCTATGATTTAAGATTAGAAGAGAGGTTCACCACCAAGTTTGAACTTGGAAAAGAAGATTTTAGAAAACGTAGTGTGATACAAAATGACCTAGAAATGCAAACAAAATAAAACAGAAAGCTGTGAAATAGAATGTGTGCACTCGGGAATTTGTTGATGGAATGGAGACTAGGAATGTTGCTGATTTTGAAATTTTGGCCCACTAGGAATCATTCACCAATCTGGGTGAATCAGTCTCAGATCAAGGTTTCTACACAGGAGCAGGTTTCTCGAAAAAGGCTATCCAAAACTGCAAAATATTAAAATTGACCAAAAATGGGACTCATTCACCACTTGTGGTGAATGAGTCCAATTTGGCTTGTTTTGAAATTCAAAGTTCTAATCTGTACTTGTCGATCTTCTCTTTCTGTTCCTCCAGGTGTCCAGATCAAAAACCCTGATTTTTGAGGTTGTAAGTGACTTTTTGTGAAGATTTTGACCTTGCAAGTAGGGAGATGAGTCCAACAATTTTGAAACCTATTCTTCAATTATCTACAAGACTTCAAAGCACCTAGATCTACAATCACACAAAGAGAGAGAGAGAGAGAGAGAGAGAGAGAGAGAGAATGTTGATTGTTAGGGAATGGGGGTTTGCCTTGGTCAAACCCCATTTTGGTAATTAAACCCAATGATGAAATGATTAGATGAAGGAATGAAGCATGAAACAAAGAACATGAATCATGGACAATAATACCTTGAATGGTGTCTTGTAAATATGCAACTCAACATGAAATGGACATGAATGATGTAGATCTTCATCTTTAACAATAAGAATAGAATAATGCTTGGTCTTGGATCTTCAATGATACATCACAAAACTATCTCACTAGCATGCTTGATGTTGGATATGCTTGACGTGATGATGCATCTTGAATTTCTACAATAATTGATGAAGATTATTTCCCTTAAATGATCTTGAAAGCTATCTTGATGACCTTGGAATTCTTGACTTGATGACATGAATGTATGATGTTGCGTGGATTCCCTTAGATTTGTTAGGTGAAATAATGATGTGAATTTATTTTATATAGGAAAGTCACTCAAATGACCACTAATTTGATCCCCAAGGCCTGTTGGAATTTGTACCTCAACTTGCTGGTTTGAACCTCTATTAAGATCTTGATGAACTCAGTGATAGGTTGTCGTTAGGTCCTACTACTTTAGAATATTGAATGTCAATTAGTTGATCGGGCAGTGTCCAAGGTAGTTTGCAGAAGGAGATTATTTAGATAACTCATTTTATATTTTCTGATTTAGCTTAAACTATTGGAATAAATTTTAACCTAAGGCCATTACTATTTAACTAGAAAATAATATTACTCTGAGAAAAATAGGAAATACTAAATTAAAAATCATAAAACAACTAATTTAGAAAGCATCACAATTAAACTAGAAAGCATTGAGATAAGAAAACTAAATAACTAATATACTATGGAAGCAAAAAATTAAGTGAATAGACAATGAAACATCTTTTAAATAGTAAAGGATTTTATCAACTACGAAAGATAAGTCATACTAATTAAAAACAATGGTGCTCTAGAACTTCAAACTCAACTCTTAACAAACTTAGTTACTCCCTACTTAATAGTTATCTAACTCTAAACAAATGAACAATAGAACAGTAAAATACTTATCTATCTAACTAACTTCCCTCGAGTGGCCAGCTCGCAGGTTAACACTTCATCCTTAAATCACATAAGCTACAAGTTATGGAGTATCTCCATTACGAATAGTCATCATCATTCATAATTCAACAGTGTATCAAAAGACAGAAATTAGGTAACTCATTCAGCAGTATTTTGAAAACCGTGTGAACATAACGATACTTCCTTAGTATTTTTCATCACTTCTGAAAATTACATTCTTATAGATAACTTATAACTAAATCCTAAATTTAAGATGGCATGGATAGCCATTGAAAAAGTCTTCAACAACTTAAAACTAACTTTTATGTCTTTAAAACTCATAAACATATAGAAGGATCGAGAAGAGCCATGAAGTTTTGATAACAAAGTTTTAAAGAACAAAAACTAAATCCTCAGTTCATCATCTCGATATTCAGGAACAGATTCACAACATCTATCCTTTACCACACTTGAGGCACGTGTTGGTTCGAATTTTGCACAGTTGCTAGATGATAGATTATTCCCTACAAAAACACTCAAGTCAACCCATTAAACCTGCATTGGCAAATTTCCTCAATTGATCAAAAGAAAGAAAGAAAGCATAATTTTCCTTAAAATAAGAAATTATTTCTCCAAAAGTTTAATAAATTGGCACAGGCTTAGGATTGAGTTGGTAAAAGTAAGCTTCCCAGATTTTATTATGATGAGGTTATTTTTACCTCATCACTTAGCTTATGTTCATGCCTTTTGCTCTAGTACCATAGAGCCCTTCCTTCACTCTGGCAGTAGCTCGATAAACCTTGGCCTCATCGATGGAACGATCGCATATCGGTGAGTGACAATGTGTTGTCTCACCAATATGATGATATGTCGACATGTCGATATGTGATAAACATTGTATTGATGTGATTTGGAGTAATTAATGGAACTTTAAACCAGGCTACGCCGATGGACCGATGGCAGTTGGAAGCTTCTTGGTGGGGATCACAACATAGTGTACCGATATAAATGGAATCTTGATCTACAGTTGAGATTTGACTAATCCAGCGGTGCTCATTCTATTCCACGCTCGGTAGAGGAGAGTACCATCTAACTTTTGTGAACCGAGCAGAATTGACTGGGGGTGTGACACCTGTCGGCTTGATCAACGGTGCTCGCTAGCCATGTGCTCCTTGTGGTGGGTCCTGACTGACTCTTGCAAAGTGCGTGGGTTTCAAACAAGTGTGGTTCTTTCGGAGAAGCTTGTTGGGAAAATTGTAGATTCCTTTTTTATTCCCTAAAACTTCACCAACAATGTACGCATGTCTTGGTAGGTCTTGGCTATGACGAGTGGTATGTGAAAGGTAAGAATGCACAGACCAGTTGATTGCTGATGTGTTCGTTGTTCATTGGAGGTCGCTAACTTGGACAAAGATTTATTGGCTTCTCTTGGAAGTTTCGACGATTACTCTGTGCAGGAAGTTGAACCGAATTGTTGGCACTAGGAACAAATCGATCTTGTTGCTACTATACATTGCAATGAACATGAACTGTTAGAGGTTCGATGATTGTAGTATCAATGTGTGATAAATTTGTGAGTATCATTGTATTCTAAGTCAAGAAGCATTGTAACAGTGTTATTTTGTGTAAGGTTGATCAAGGAAATTTGTTGTTGTAGTAATTGTCACCTATGAAGGAGATATTGAAACTTGTGTGTAAATTATTTTTCTGTAATACAAGAGTTCTTCTTTGGTGTGGTGGGTTTTTCTCCCATAAGGGTTTTCCCATGTAAATCTATTGTCAATTGTGTTTGAGTTATTTCTTTATTTTGCAACTTCTTTCATGTGCATCTTAGTGAACTATAATTGTAAATTTTAAAAGGCTTATCTCTTTCTCTTCTTAGTTTTGACATTAGGAAAAAAAAATTCTACAATCGAATTTTTCCTAACAAGTGGTATTAGAGACATGCCAGTTGTATTATCCTTGTGGGTAGGTTGGATTTTTTGTGCCAATTTTTGTTAAGTGGGAGTTTTGTAGAAGTCTTGAATTTGTCTAATTATGAATTGAGATGGCGATGACGAGTACGTCTGGAAGAATTGTTATTGATAAATTCAATGGCAACAATTTCGAGTTGTGGAAACTCAAAATGGAAGATCTACTGGTTGACCATGACATTTGGGTTGTTGTGTCTAGAACGAAACCTACAGGAATGAAGCAAGAAGATTGGGACCTCACAGATCTAGAATAAAAAGGGTTGATAAGACTTGGTTTGGCAGATTTAGTTCTTCTGAATATTCATGAAGAGATGACTACTTCTTCTTTGCGGAAAAGATTGGGAGATATTTATCAAGGCAAGTCCTTGGTGAATAAGTTGTTCTGAAGGAAGAAGTTGTACTCTTTCAAAATGGAAGGAGGAACATTTGTTGTTGATCATTTGAATACCTTTAACATGTTGATTTCTGAATTGACATCTGTAGGTGTGAAGACTGAAGAAGAAGATCATTGTATGCTTTTGTTGTGTTCTTTGTCGGATTCGTGGGATCACTTGGTGATGGTGATTGGGAGCATGAAAACCACTTTCAAGATGGAGGATGTGGTTGTTTCTTTGTTATCAGAAGAAATGAGAAGGAAGTCTTTTCAGATGGTGAAGGAGGCTCTGGTTGTTCGAGGCAGATCAAAAGGAAAAGGTAAGAAGAAGGACAAGAAGTCTAGATTGAAATCAGAAGGGAGATCAAAGTCTCCTAGAAAGAAGTCCAAGGTGAAGTGTTGGAATTTGTGGGCAGCCTGGTCATGTCTGAAAGGATTGCAAAGAGAAGAAAAATAAGAAGAACTCTTTCGACAATGATTCTTCTTAGAGCAAAGTAGATGCCTTCTTTGCAGCCTTGGCAACTCAAGCATCGGATGATGTCTGGTTGATTGATTCTGGAGCAGCATTCCACATGACATATCATAGATATTATTTTACTAAGTATGAAGAATGTGATGGTGGAAAGGTGTATTTGGAAAGTGATTCATCTTTGGAAATAGTTGGTCGTGGAAGAGTCAGAATTCAGTTTCATGATGGTAGAATTAAGAGAATTGATGGCGTAATGCATATACTAGGACTGGATTGAAATTTAATTTTTATAAGCAAGTTGAATGATGTTGGAGTGGAAGTCTCTTTCTATGGTCATGGTTGCAAAATGACTAGAGGCTTGATGGTGCTATCAAGGGGTTCCCGAATTGGTACTATGTACAAGCTAGACGCATTGGTTGTTCAATGCAATAATGTCTCTGTAAAGTCTCAGAAGGCTATTTGTGAGAAGAAGGATGAAAATGTTCTGATTGGAGAAAATTCCTTGGAAGTTAAAATTCTAGCAGAAAAGACTATGCTATGGCATCAAAGGCTCGGTCACATTGGTGAAAAAGGCTTGAAAGCCTTGAAAACTAAAAACCTGGTTGAGGGGCTTGATGATTGTAACCTGGAATTTGAATTTTGTGAACACTATATATATGGAAAACAACATCGTGTTTCATTTTACTCCATTCCTCATAAATCTTCTGGTGTTCTGGATTATACTCATTCTAATGTGTGTGGTCTAGTGGATTTTCCTTCATTATCAAAGTCTAAATATTATGTTTCTTTTATTGATGATTATTCAAGAAGGGAACTTGAGTACTTTTTAAAAGGTAAATCAGAAGTTTTCAGTCATTTTAAGGAATTTAAAAACCTTGTGGAAAATCAGACTGGAAGGAAAATAAAGTGTCTAAGGACTGACAATGGCGGTGAGTTTTGTTCTGATGAGTTTGAAAGGTATTGCAAAGACCATGGGATTAAAAGGCATAAAACAACACCTTACACTCCACAACAAAATGGAGTTGTTGAAAGGTTGAATAGGACATTGATGGAGAAAGGTAGAAGTATGTTGAGCAATGTTGGTCTAGAGCAGAAGTTATGTGCTAAGGATGTGGCTACAACATGTTACTTGGTAAATCGGTCTCCTTCATCAGCACTTGTTGATAAAACGCCTATGAAAGTTTGGTCTAGTAAGAAGCCCTCTCTCAGACATATTTGTGGATTTGCCTATGAAGCATATGTTTATGTGTTAGATGTAAAAAGATTTAAATTGGATAAGAAAGCTAAAAAATGTATCTTCATTGGGTATAGAATTGGTGTGAAAGGATACAAACTTTGGAATCTTGTGACTAAGAAGGTATTGTATAGAAGAAGTGTAATCTTTTAGGAACTAAAACCTTCTTCAGTGGATCTGCAGTCAGGGATAAAAGAAGATAAAAAGGATAATGATGTTGTTGAGATACCTCTAACTCCTGAAAAAGAGGAACAACACATTGAAAGTGTACTTGAAACTGAGGAGAGTTCGAGCAGCTCTGAGAGTTCTAAACAAGAAGAAGAACCACAACCTCGACCTCAACCTGTGACAAGGTCTACACGTGACAAGAAACAACTAGATAGGTATGGATTCTCTACGATAGAGTCTAGTTGTGCCTATGCTTTAATTACTAACACAGATGAGCTTAGGGCTGTAAAAAAGGCAACTAAAATGTCTGATTCAGATTCTTGGTTGGAAGCCATGAATGAAGAAATAGCATCATTAAGGAAAAATGATACTTGGGATTTGGTTCCATTACCTGAAGGTAGAAAGCCTGTGGTCTGCAAATGGATGTTTAAAAGGAAAATTGGTCTAGATGGTTGTGTTGAGAAGTATAAAGCAAGATTGGTTGCAAAATGTTATTCCCAGGTAAAGGGAATTGATTATGGAGAATTTTTTTCTCCTATAGCAAAGCTAACATCTATTAGATTTCTTTTGTCACTAGTAGTTGCATATGATTTAAAGATTGAGCAGATGGATGTGAAGAAAACATTTCTTCATGGTGATCTTGAAGAAGAAATTTATATGTCCCAACCTGAGCACTTTGTGAGAAAAGGTAAAGAAAACCTGGTTTGCAAGTTGAAAAAATCTTTGTATGGTTTTAATCAATCACCTAGAATGTGGTACCAACAATTTGACACCTTTTTTTTTTCATTGGGGTTTATAAGATCAAAATCAAATCATTGTGTGTACTATAAGACTGAAAATGATCAAGTACTTATTATTTCTCTTTATGTTGATGATATGTTATTTATAGGAAATAGTAAGTTAATGATTTCTGATCTAAAATCTTAGTTGTCTACAAAGTTTGAAATGAAATATCTTTGTGCAGCTAGGTATATTCTGGGGATGCAAATAACCAGGGACAGAAAGAGAAAAAAACTTTGGCTTAGCCAGCGTAAGTATATTAATACTATTCTGGAGAGATTTTGTATGAATAATTGCAAGCAGCTAGTTGTTCCAGTTTTGCAGGGGACAAAGCTATCTATTGAAGATTGTCCAAAATATCCTACTGAGATGGAGGACATGATCATAGTGCCTTATGCTCGTGCAGTTGGAATTTTAATGTATACAATGGTCTATACAAGGCTAGACATTTCCCAAGTATGGGATTTCTTAGTCATTTTATGGTGAATCTAGGAAGGACACATTGGGATGTTGTGAAAAGAGTGCTAAGATATCTAAGAGGCACTTCAGAATATGCTTTGTGTTACCATGGCAATTTGGTTGGTTCACAGATGAATCTCAGCACTCATGGATATGTGGATTATGATTGGGCAGTGGATATTGATAGTAGAAGGTCCATCAGTGGATATACTTTCATGTTGAATGGTGGTGCAATTAGTTGGATGAGCAAGTGACAAGCTGTAGTCGCTTTGTCCACTATAGAGGTTGAGTACATGGAAGCAACTCATGCATGTAAGGAAGCTTCCTAGCTTAGAATATTATGTTATGATATTGGTTTTGATGTAGGGAAAATTATTATTTATTGTCATAGTCAGAGTGCCATTTGTCTAGCAAAAAATACAACTTTCCATGCCAGGATGAAACATATTGATGTGTAGTATCACTTTGTTCGAGATATGGTGGAGGATGGAAAGATCTGTTTAGAAAAGATGGATACTCTAAAGACTATTGCTGACGTATTGACAAAGCCAGTGAGCATGAACAAGTTTAGGTGGTGTGCAAGTTCGATGGGCCTTGAGGCCTATGATCTTTAGTAAGTTTGAAGTTTGGAGGAAGCCAATAAGTCTTCATCAAGTGGGAGCTTGTTGGAATTTGTGCTTCAAATTGTTGGTTTGCACCTCTGTTAAGATCTTGACGAACTTAGCTTTTGTTCATGCCTTTTTTGCTAGTACCACAAAGCCCTTCCTTCACTTTGGTAGTAGCACAATAAACCTTGGCCCCATCAGCGGGACGATCGCATATCAGTGAGTGACAATGTGTTGTCTCACCGATATGCTGATATGCTGATATGTGATAAACATTGTATCAGTGTGATTTGGATTTATCGATGGAACTTTACACCCAACTATGTCAGTGGACCGATGGCAATTGGAAGCATCTTGGTGGGGACCATAATATAGTGTATCGATATAAAGGGAATCTTGATCTATGGTTGAGATTTGACTAATCCAACGGTGCTCATTCTATTCCGCGCTCATTTGAGGAGAGTACCGTTTGACTCTTGTAAATTGAGCGGAATTGACTAGGGGTGTGACACCTATCAGCTTGATCAATGATGCTCGCTAGTCCTGTGCTCCTTGTGGTGGGTCCCAACTAACTCTTGTGAAGTGCGCGAGTTTCGAACACATGTTGTTGTTTCGAAGAAACTTGTTGGGAATATTGTAGATGCCTTTTTTATTCCCTGAAACTACACTAGTGGTGTACGCATGTCTTTGTGGGTCCTAGCTATGATGAGCAGTATGTGAAGGGTAAGAATGCACAGACCGGTTGACTACTAATGTGTCTGTTTCTCATTGGAGGTCGCTAACTTGGACATAGATTTTTTGGCTTCTCTTGGAAGTTTCAACAGTTACTTTGTGCAGGAAGTTGAACCGAATCATTGGCACTAGGAACAAATCGATCTCTTTATTTCTATACATTGCAATGGATTAGAAATGTTAGAGGTTCGATAATTGTAGTATCAATGTGTGATCAATTTGTGAATATCATTGTATGCTAAGTCGAGAAGCATTGTAACAGTGTTATTTTGTGTAAGGTTGATCAGGGAAATTTGTTGTTGTAGTAATTGTCACCTGTGAAGGAGAGACTGAAACTTGTATATAAATTATTTTGTTGTAATAGAAGATTTCTTCTTTGGTGTGGTGGGTTTTTCTCTCGTAAGGATTTTCCCACGTAAATCTGGTGTCAATTGTGTTTAAATTATTTATTTATTCTGCAACTTCTTTCATGTGCATCTTAGTGAACTATAATTGCAAATTTTAAAAGGAATATCTCTTTCTCTTCTTAGTTTTTACATTAGGAAAATTTTGTTTTGCAATCGAATTTTTGCTAAAAAGGTCGACATTGAAGAAATTTAAACTTAAAACCTAGTTTTTCTTGCTCAAACCTTGAAAATAGCTCAAATGGGACTCATTTTCCATTGTGGATGAATGAGTCCCACCTGGATGGGACTCATTCACCCAAGGTGGGGAATGGGTACCATTGGGGTTATTTTTCCAGTTGGGATATTGGGGAATGCATAAATTAAGTTTATATGTTGATTTTGTCGAGTTTTTTTATCAAAATTTGCCTTCAGATGCACAATATAGGGTAATAGGGGCCTATTAATGATGATGTGAAGGTTATAAATGCAATAGGGCCCAAGATACAATGTGAAAGTGTAAATAAATACACTTTACAACACTAAATTATGAAAAAAATGGGTGTATTTAGCTTAGGAGGGCCATAAATCCCATGTGAATGTGAATGACACATTACAACACTAGATTAGGTCGAATTGATTTACAAGCCCCCCAAATTTAATGTGAAGATGTAAATAAATATATTTTACAACATTAAATTAGGGCAGAGTTAAGGATATTAAGTCTAATTTATCATTAATTATTCCCATATTGAGCAAGGTACATGATTTTCTACACTACATTTAGCCCCCACTTTAGTGAGAAGATGAAATTGCTTCAAACTCACACTAAAGTAGACATTCAAGAGGGGTCCAATCATACCAATGTGGATGGTCTAGGATAAAAAAGATCAAGGAAGTGGTCAAGCCCCCAGGATCCATGATCTTAAGTCAAAACCAACATAAGCACAAAAGGACTCGCACAATGTGTATGATTTGTAGAAGAATAAGATATAGGATCATGTAATGGAAATAACTAGAAGGAAGAGAAATACAAATAGTAAAAAATAAAAAGGTGGAACAAGCTTCGACCATTTGCCCAACATGATGTGAATCAGATCTAGGTTTTTTGTTCGTAAAATGCATACTCACTCTCAGGTGACGAAACTCTTGGTTGTCCTCTGAGTGAGAAGTCCTAAAAGGTGTCACATATACTCATGGCTGGTATGCACTCACACTCACACACAATTGGCTATGGGAAAATTCATGCCTCAGATTGGGCTTCCTACTCAAACCATACTAAAGTTACACCCCCTGATAACTTTGATAAGGTGCCACGTAAAAAATTTATCTTTGAGCTCTATGAGGCAAGCAAAAATTTGTATGCTTGAAACTCATAGACATTGTAAATGTAGAATATTGTAAGATTTGTTGAAAGGGATTTTTCTTAATTTGTGCATGGTCTCTTCTTAGGGAACATCATGCCTAATGTCTCCAAGAGAGGATATATGAAATAAATATCACGCTCTTGGAGGAAATCAAGCCTAATGATACCAACAAGAAAAGGACACATCACAAGAAGAAAGAAAATCGCGCAGTGAAACATGAGTGTCGATGCATGTCCCTAATTTAAAGAAGTTGCTAAAACCATTACTGTAAGCAATTGCTTTAAAGTATATGAAGATATGAAAGCTTATTCAGAAATCCTTATGCCAAGTCATATGTTTCTCAATCAAACTATATCATGGATTAGTATGTCACATGCAAGCCAACTTGAGGCATGTCATCCACATCCTAAGTTTTCTCTTATATGTACATGAAAGGTGATCAACTAGCCAAAAGAGACTATGACAAGTGACATACGAGGACAAGGCTATCTATCCCCTTGCCCCCACTTATTTCAGGACAATGATGAGCTGAAATGATTGATGGCATGCATGCTAGAGTGAAAATTAGTATCTGTAAGAGGAATTAGGTTCCCCCACATAAGGAAGAGCACCAAACTCCTTAAGATGTTGGATTTAACTACTCAAATCCTTTCATTCATTGGTAGAATGATCATGAACTCTATGACATGCAAAAAATGAATTCTTGTAGTAGAATTTATTTCATGTTCTTCGAGGGAGAGATATCAAGTGATCCTGAAGGAGTCTCGATAAGATACTCTCTTGATCAATAATAGAATATGTTCCTTTATTTTGTGACAAAGATGTCTATAGGGTGGCATACTTACACAAGACTCTTTAGATTGCAAGATTTTTTTCTCTCCTTTACAGGAGAGTGTAAAATCTAATGAATTCAAATCATTAGTTTTTTATGTGATGAAATTGGAATTAAGCGAGGAGTTCTTTGTTTGTCTCATTTCTTGCAAAAGATAACAATCAAGACCACTAGTGTCTATCAATCCAAGATGTACCACATCCTTTTCCACTATATCCAAGTTGTTTCATAAGTTCAAAACCATTTCCATAAATATTTTTCATCTCTTTTGGATTAAATGGTTGTTCATGGTTGATTTCATCAAAGTTTGTTGTGTTATCTGTTCTCTTTTGTTCAAAAGTGGTTGAGGTGGATTCTTTCGAAGGGTCTTCCAAATTTTTTTGTTTACATTATCGCTTTTTCTTTTCCCTTTTCAGAGTCTTTGTGTATGATCTTGTGTTCTCCCATGATTGTTGGTTCAAAGTCTAAGGAACCCTAATCATCTTTTAATAGCTTTTTGACTTCTTGAATGCATTTTTCTTTGTCTTTTTGTTGAGGGTTCCACCTGTGTGGTTGGTTTTAATGTTGCCAAAGGATTTTTCTTTCCTTTCTCAATGTTTAAACAATTATTTGGGTCAGGGTCTCCTTTGAGTGTGTACACTTTTTTGACATAGATGTACTTCATTTTTTGATTAAGAGTAGAAGGTAGCCCATTCATTGCATGAATCCACAGCCTATCTAAAAGAATATTATATGGAATTTTGTGAGGCATATCATAGATCGGTGTCTCTAATCTGGCCTTTCCAACTATAATAGGTAAAGTGATCACACAAAGTGATTTTTTTCCTACATTTTTGAATCCTATAATAGATAAAGAATCAAGTTGAATGTTTGATTTATCGATGCCAAGCCTATCCAAAAGTGTCACACTAAACACATTAAGGGCATAGTCATTAACCACAAGGGTTCTCTTTATCCCTTTTCTTTTGTATTGAGATACTATCTTCAATTTTGTTTTTGCACTTCCAAAGTGGGGAATTCACTTTGGTGAAAAAAAACATCAACATTGATTCCTTCAATCATGGATTCTATGTCATTTGTTTATGCATTATAAGGGATAGGAAGTTTTTGCAAGGCTATTTGAATCATGTTGTGATAGTGAGGGGATGCTTGAATAGGATCCCATAAGGATATCTTAGCAAGATTATTCTTTAGTTGTTCGAAAAGATCATACTCCTCTCCACAAGGAGGACTTGGTAAGATAGGGTTATGTAGGATAGGATTAGGCAAGGTTAAGGGTGTCGAGGTTGGTTGTTGTGGTTGTAGGTTATTTCTTGTGTTGTATGTATGAGCAACAGTGTTATGATTTGGTTGCTGAAAAACATCATTCTTAGGTGGGTAAAGGATAAATTTAGGTTTGTTTTGAGTTTGAGGTTTGTGTGAAGGTGGGTAAGGAATGAGTTGAGGTTGAATAATATTAACATACATTAGTGAATGAGATTCTAATAGTACTTCATCATCTTCATCTAAGGGCATAATATCATTATTGTCAATGTTTACCTTTTCTTGCACCATGATATTCTTCCTATGAGGAGATTTTTTAGGAGAACTAATAACCAAATGTTCTTGGCTTTTCTTGCACCATGATATTCTTCCTATGAGGAGATTTTTTAGGAGAACTAATAACCAAATGTTCTTGGCATTCAAGGAATGGTTCTTCTAAAATGACTTCATCACATATAAAGGAGTTATCAATGGTTGGATTTTCTTGTTTATTGATAGTGGGGATATTAGAAGGCTTTATTTGATTGTCCTTTTTCTCTAAGGTTTCATTCTCTTGTGCCATATTATATACCCTAGCAAGAGATCTTGTAAGATGTTCATCACATTACATGGTTAAATTTTGTAAAGTAGCTTCATCACAAGTAGTGGAGGTATCAAGAGAAGGACTACTATGGTTTTCATGATTATGAATGGTTGAATTATTTTGCTCAAATAAGTCTTTCCAAATGTTAGGAACATTAGTTAGGAGAGAGATAAGGTTATACCTTTCAATCCACATGTCTTCCTAAGAAATGTGATTTTTAGGATCTTCCACTAGAGCACTCTTAACATTAGGGGAGGTGTTGGGAGATGAATGTAAACTGAGTAAAGTGGTGGTAATAAATTCATCTTCTTTTTATATAATATCTTCCCAAGGGGAATGGGGAGAAGAGAAAACAAGACCTTCATGATTCTCAATTATTGTATCTTCTTTCACCAAGATACCTTCGTCACTAAAAGGAGAGGTATGGGGACAAGAAAAATTATGGTCATCATTGTTATCTATGTTTGTATTCTCTTCTATCACATCATCCTCACAAATAGGAGAGATAAGAGGGGGGGGGGGGTAGGTTTAAGGCGATTGTCAATATTTGCATTCTCTTGCACTAAGAGACTATCATAACTAGGGAATTTATTGAATGAATGACTAAATTTTTCTTTGCAAACTTGGAAAAGACTAAAAATAACATTTTTGAAGAATAATATATGAAAGCTTAAAATGCAATGTTAAGACCTAAAATGAAATGTAATTTTCAGATTTTAAAACAAGGTAATTTACTAATTACACTATGCATTGATCTAAAAATGAAACATTGTGAATGCAAATTTTGAATTAAGCAATACATAAAATGGACCAGTTGAAGCTATATTTAGTGAAATGCATGTAATAGAAAGTCAACCCAATGAAACAATTAACCGATGGTAGCAAACAAAAGCATAAAAACAAGGTTTTTAGTGTTGTAAGAGATAGTTTTAGATTTGTTCTCAGACTGATTCACCCAAGGTGGTGAATGAGTCCCAATATGGATTTTTTTCAAAATTTTAAGGAATTTTCAATGGATTTTTATGTTTTTTAGTTTGTATGATATGTATCCTAAATGAAAATGCATTTTTTAGGTGATTTTCAATGATTTTAGATGCCAAAATGCAAACTATATGCACTTTCACTAATGCAAAATTAGAAACCCTAGAATGCAATTTAACCAATGCAAATTCTAATGGAATGTTAATTCAAGCCAAATCTAGGATGATGATGGACTCCAAATAAAAAAAGAAGGTATTCAAAATGCAAGTTCACGAAAATGTAACATAGAATTTTGGTGCTCTACTAGAGTTTTAGGGAAATAATCTCCTATACTTTACATTCAAGGATGACCCTAGAGATCTCACCCCAAGAATAGAGGCAAGAGATTGGACAATAGGGTATCCTAGGGTATGATTTTAGATTAGAAGAGGGTTTCACCACCAATTTTAGACTTGGAAAAGAAGATGTCGGAAAACATAGTGTGATATGCACAATGACCTAGAAATGCAAAAAATACAAAACATAAGGTTGTGAACCAAAAAGTGTGCACCTAGGAATTTGTTGGAGATGAAATGGAGACTAGGAATGTTGTTGATTCTAAAATTTTGGCCCACTTGGAATCATTTTCCAATCTAGGTGAATGAGTCTCAAATCATGGTTTCTACACAAGAATAGGTTTCTCAGAAAAGGGTATCCAAAACTGCAAAAATCTCAAAGTTGACCAAAAATGGGACTCATTCACCACTTGTGGTGAATCAATCTAGTTTGAATTTTCTAGAAGATTAAATTTTTGATCTACACTTCTCGGTCTTCTCTTTTTGTTCCTCTAGCTATCCAGATTTGAAACCCTGATTTTTGAGGTTGTAAGTGACTTTTTGTGATTTTTTTGACCTTCCAAGTAGGGAGATGACTCCAACAATTTTGAAACCTATTATTCAATGATCTCCAATCCTCCAAAGCACCTAGATTTGTAATCACACCAAGAGAGATAGAGAAAATGTTGATTGTTAGGGAATGGGGGTTTGCCTTGGTCAAACATCATTTAGGTAATTAAACCCAATGATGAAACAATGAGTTAAAGGAATGAAACATGAAACAAAGAACATGAATAATG